>JABCKD010000162.1:0-196628 GCA_013186415.1 Fusarium sp. NRRL 66088
GAAAAGGTGGGTATTTACGTTACTGGTAAAGATACCTAATACCTTGACAGGGGTCGCCGGGTTGCCTCGTGCTAACCCGCTGCAGGTCGCCAATGTCTCACATCTCCAGCCAGCCACCAAGATAAGCCAGCGTGGTTGGAATATCCCCACATTCCCTCGGATAGACATGAAACGCTGAAATGGGAAAAGGGTTGTTGAAATGGCGAGCTGAGTCGCATGATAATCCTGATGGAAGCTCGAAAGGGAAATGAGTAGTTGCATCAATGACCCGTGGTCAGCCAGCCCTTTGATCTTCAGGTCAAGCCCACACCGTCTTGCCTGGGACCTGCATATCTGCATGTCGATAAGGCGGCATGTAAGGGCTCGGGCGACAAGAAACCCAGGGAAGAATGTGCAAGCCTCGTCAAAGGCAGGGAGGTCTACGTCTGCAGTTGCTCACAGGTTGAAAACTTGATTCATTAATTATATAGAAACCTCTTTAACTACCTGCCTAACTTGTCAAAACCAGTGTCTGTCCTGGCATTGTTAACTAGTATCCTGGGGACGGGCCGAAGCGCTCAGCTGGGGCGAGATCATCACTAGCCCCGGCGACCCCTGTATTTATCGATGGATTGACCTGCTAGCACAGAGACAAGAACGCCACGCCTTCAATAGTTCAGTTCAGGACACTTGGCTTGCAGAAGGAGTGACATTCATCAGCTCCAGCACCCCAGACCGTTCAGCCCCCGGCCACTCTGGGTGATACGCGTTCGTTTGCCGAGATAGGAGCCTCTCCGTTGAGTCGACTACCTTCTCCTGGCATGCTCCGAGACAATGGCGGGTACTACTGGCATTGGTTTTGGTAACTTGACTCGGTTTAGTAGTGTGTGATAGCCAATGGAACGCCGATCTTTGGCATTTCTGTCCTCACTATACCTCTTGAAGGCGAGCTGGATGTCTTCTTTCGGAGTGCAGAGAGTGATCCAGACCGGAAAAGAAAGATGCCTTTGGGAGATTCAGGGACTGCCAATCAAGATAAAAGGCGGCCGGGTTCGTTGTGCGAACAGAAGCCCTGCATCATCAGCTCATCGTTCTTTTCTCACCATGGCTCACTCGTGGAGAACTCTCCTCGTTACCAGCCTTGTGCTCGGTAGCATGGCCAACCCCATGGATACAGCCATCGTGGTCCAATATCCCAACGCCAACCTACCCGCTGGCTACTTTGGAGACAACAACAACACAGCCCTTGGCGCCCCTCGCCTGCGCATGAGGTCCATCGGTCTGGCAGACATCCTCCCCTCCCTGGATTCCCGCGGCAATAGCCGTTGCTGTCCCCTCGGTACCGTCAACGACGGCACGGGCTGTGTCTTCCCCGAGTCATCTGTGTGTGAACCCGGCACTAGGCTCGAAGGCAATGTCTGCGTCAGCGACCGCCCACCTCTGTGCCCCGACGGTCTCAAGTTCAACGGCAAGCTCTGTGTCGCTGAGAAACCTCCGCTGTGTCCACCCTTGGCCAAGTTCAATGGCGTGGCGTGTGAGGCCGAGTCAGACCCCATCTGCAAGCCTCCCTTCGAGTTTGAGGATGGTGCGTGCAGGTCGACAAGCCCGCCTCAGTGTCCTGCTGGCTTCACCATCAACACCAAGACGCGGCTCTGTACATCTAATGAGCCTCCCAAGTGCCCAGATAAGCAGACCTTTGACTTGGAGGCTGGAGGCTGTGTCAGTATCGACGGTCCCAAGTGCCCTGGTAACAGCAAGCCTGAGGGAGACCAGTGTGTCGACCACAACCCGCCTCTCTGTCCAGACAAATACTACATCAGCAACGGTATCTGCAGACATGAGCAGCCACCTTCTTGCCCTGACAAGTTTATTCTCAAAGGTTGCGCATGTGTCCGAGAAGAAGATCCAATTTGCTCCCCTGGCTTCTTCAACACCCGCACCAAGGTTTGCGAGGATAAGCCTCATTGTCCCCCTGGCTACAAGTTTGAGGGTTCCGTGTGTCTGGGTGAGGTGCCCCTTATCTGCTATGATGACACGCAGCTGGTCCTGAGCGAGTCTACTGGCAAGTCAGCTTGCTGTCCTGAGGGTTTTGACTTTTACAATGGCGAGTTCTGCGGCATGCATGTCGATGATCCTGACGACTGGGACTGCCCGGCCGAAGCCAAGTACGAGGATGGACGGTGCTGGATCAAACCTCTAGAGCCCCCATCCTGCCCCGAGCATAGCGAAAGAATTGGCAACAACTGCGTCAAAAGAGCCGTCCCCGTTTGCCCCGATAACGGTAGCTACACTGACGGCAAATGCATTCTCCCTGGCGGCCCTAAGTGTCCTCCCGGCTCTTCCTTCAACGGCATTGACTGTGTCTCCAACGATCGCCCCAAGTGTCCCCCGGAGTCAGTCATCAACGGTCGAGAGTGTATCTCGACAGGCGGCCCAAAGTGCCCCGATGGCTTCAGCCTCACTGGTAACGAGTGCATTGCGATTGAGCTTCCCAAGTGCCCTCCCGGGTCAACACTCGTCGGTAGACACTGCAGACATCCTGATATTCCCACCTGCAAGGACGGCACCAACCTGCATGACGGTCACTGCGCGTCGCCGACACCCCCTGAGTGTCCGACCGGTAGCTACTTTAGCAACGGCAGGTGTCTTGCTCGAGACCGCCCCCATTGTCACTCTGCAAACTTTATCTACGATGGCACCAAGTGTATTGCGACAGGCAAGCCCAGGTGTCCTGACGATCTGTGGTTTGACGGCACACACTGTGTTGGCAGAGATAGGCCCGCCTGTCCTGATGGCCAGTCGTTCAACGGCAAGGAGTGTATCTCGGTCAAGGATCCCAGATGTCCCGACGATCTCTTCTTCGATGGCAATGGCTGTGTTTCTAAAGGCCCACCTAAGTGCGATGGCGACACTGCCTGGGACGGTCATAAGTGCGCCTCCAACAAGGACCCCAAATGTCCTGAGCACACCACTTACGACCGAGCAACAAAGTCCTGTACAGCAAGACCCCCCAAGTGCCCCGAGGGAACCGAGCTCCGCGGCGACGTCTGTGTTCTGATCAAGCCTCCGGAGTGTCCTGAGGGTACGTACCGTAAGGGAGCCAAGTGTGTTGCTGATACACCGCCCACATGTCCTGAGGGCCTGCACATGGAGAATGGGCACTGTGTCTCGTCCAAGCCGCCGACTTGTGGTGAAGGCACTGCGTTTGATGGAAAGAGGTGTGTTATTGGTACCAAGATGGAGTGTTTTAACATGGAGGTTTGTCCTCCTGTTGGTGCGGCATCACTGCCTGCTCCATGATTTGGAGAGGAGAGGGAGCCGTGCTTGTAGTTTTAGAAGTCACTTAAATCTAATTCGTTTTGTTCTCAACTTCTGTCTCAGGTAATCTTGTGCTCAAAGATCATCATCCAGCGGGCTAAGACCCTGAGCTGTACCCAATCTCTTTTCGAACCAGAACCTTAGTCGCTCAACCCTTGTTCGATCTGCCATAAACTTTGAGAACGCCGAAGGGTTCGTTCCAGGCATCTCGATAAACCTGGGATATTCAGCTGGCGCGGGAACATCGGATCTAACGCTCCAGAAACCACTTTGCTTCTGGAAATCCTTGTTGAGCAGAAAGTTGTGAAGAAGCTTGGCGCCTTCTGGGTGTGGTGCATCCTTGAGGATAGCAGCCGTCTGGGGCCACGAGACGAATTGGCCTTGCTTGGGGAAAGTAGCGTTGAGCGGCCCCTGGGGCTTCAAGAGGCCAAGACCGGAGGTAAAGGTTGCGATGTAGGTTGTGTTGGGATTGGCGACAAGGGCTGGGCCTGTGGCAGAGCCGCGAACCCATCGTGGCTTTTGTTGCAGCAGCTTGTTGAACCAGGAGGTGCCGTACTTCTTGAGGCTATTAGACGAGTTAGTGATACCGTGGGTAATTGAGTTCGGATACTCACATTAGATCAAACGCAAACAGAATGGCATCGTCGTCGTTAGGATACGTCAAAACCAGCTTCTCCTTGAACTCCGGTCTCAAGAAGTCCGGATACTCTTGAGGCGCTTTTCCCTTCAGCTTTTCCGTATTCCAGATCAGCTGCCAGCCCAAACCAAGGAATCCATAATAGGCAGCATCAATATCTCGGAAATCAGGGTAAATCTTGTCAAAACCAAGAGGGGCGTAGTTGAGTAACGCGCCCTCTTCCTTCCATCTCGGAAAGTCCTGAAGCGTCTGCAGGCCCAAGGTATCAACGTAGACCCTACCATTGGCCAGCAGCTCATCAATATTCCCTTCGTGGTACTTGGAAAGGTCGACAGTGAGGTTCAGCTTCATTCCAGGGAATGCCCTTTCGAAAGTGGTTTTGAGGGCATCTTGCTGGTTCTTTTCATCGCCGCCCATCCACGCAGTTACAAAGCCGCCTTCCTTCAATGCAGCCTTGTAGATTTGGTCAATAGACCTTGTTTCAACTTGAGTCGAGGCATTGAAGCGCAGGAGATTGTCGGACGCTGCTGTGGCAGCAGCCAACAGTGAGATGGAACAGAAGGTTGGAAGATGCATGATTAGTTTTTGAAGGCTGTGGAGGGTTGTCACAAAACGGTCTTCGGCAGCTCACTTTTGAATTATATACACGTATTAACAATCTGGCGATACCGGTATAATATGCCCCTTTCTTTTGCTCGGTCTGGACCCAATACCTTCCCATCAAGGAACAAGCACCGGAATACAAGAGTCGGGGGAATTTCCTGCCGACAGGTGCCGAGTGCCGACTTTGCCATGTTGAGTTGGTAATCATAGATATGATCAAGAGACCTGCAGCTATTCCTTTCCAAGTTGCCGCGCGGTATCCCGTTTGTTGAGAATAAACTTTCTTTTAAAAGTAGCCGGGCGCTGACGACAGCTTCTAGATGCCTCCCGCCTTGAAACGTCTGGACTGTGCCCGGACATGTATACCAGAATGGTCTGGATCCCGAAATTAGTTGCCTGAGCATGATGCAAGGGCCCAAACTCGGTAGCTTTCAGCCGGGTCTATAAAGCTGCCGGCGGATTACTGATAAGCGCGCGCATGGATCCACGACAGGATTGATATCTGTACGAACGGAGGCTATTCCGAATTCCGAAAGAGAACTCATTTATCATGGTTAAAAGTGCAGAAGCGAGTGTTTGAGCAAAACTCTAATGACGGAGATCGTGATTCTCATCTGTTGACTTCTGATATCAAACACGATACTCTCCATACAAAGACTTGGGAACTAACCATTAGGGCCTGGAAATAGTATTGAATACCTAGATATAGGAAGATAATGCTTGGTACAGGATGCTATGTCGAAAGCCCATTTCTCGTAAGTATATACTAGTAAATAGGGTGGCATAAAAGGCATCTCACGGTGGCGTCTTTCAGGTCGGCATGGGTTTACAACACGGATGGATGGCTCGATTGAATGACAGGCAAAGAAATATTCCAATGCACCCTTACACCTCTACAACGGTGTCCCTCCTTCGAAACCCAGGGGCAGGAAAACGACAGTAACGTACGTGAATCGCTTGATGTCATCAACCCGTCGCTGGTCAAGATCGCTGCGGATGATCTCAAGCTTCTTGGTCAGTGAGTCGTTGAGATTGGAGATACTTGCGTGGCTGAGCGTGAGTTCCTGGATGCGATGTTGGTTGGTGACGAGAAGCTCTGAGATGACACCACGACATCTGCTCTCATCGTTGAAGGTCCACCGCGGTCTCTCGGCCACAACTCAATCTTGATCAGGTTCTCATAAAGATCTTACTCAACTTTTTATACCAGCTATTGATACTCTTCGCACCGGCTACTGGTCGTGCGAAAGGCGAGGGAGAAGCCCTGCTTAACTATGGCTAGGTCCTTATACCATCTTCTAGGGAAGAGAGCGGCATTATATCCACAGTAATAATTATGTTTTCCAGTTACAAACTTCTCCTACAAGTATTTTTAGGATAACAAGTCACATCTCTACGCCTTTTGTATTCTACTTGCTAAACTGCCCAAACCAAATGCTGTCGTCAGGCCTCATCCCTGTGGTAACCCCCTCTCTCTCACACATCTCTAAATGTTCTGGGTCAACCTCCCATTCACTCATCACCTCGGATCTAACAAGAAATTGCATTACCATGCCTGATTCAGCATGCCACGTGTTGTGACAGTGAAATGCCCACATCCCTGGATTATCCAAGATTACCCTAATAATGGCCCATGCGTAACCTTCCACTGTGATGGTATCTCGACGCAGAGGGTTCTCGAGCAGGTTATGTTCCTCGAGATACTTTGTTAGCTCAGTAGAGTTTAGAGGATATCCGCTGTTTCCTTGCAGTAGAACAAAGAACTTGTGGCCATGAAGATGGAAAGGATGGGCACCGTCATCAAAATTATTGATGGATATATCAATGGTGCGAATCTCCGTGGTTTCGAGAACCAGTTCCTTCTCCCGGTCAAAAAGGTTTTCGTTGACACTAATCGCACCTCTTTCAACAGGGCTCTTGACATGCGCACCCAGATACTTGTGCAGTGATGGATGCGTAGCATTGCCATGCCATGTCGAGTCATTAAAGAAACCCCGAGCCAGTCGCCAGTCCCTGATTTCAAAGTTCGCTCGCAAGACTGTGAAGTCATCTGCTGAAGGGGGGGATATTGGTTCAACCGGACGAAGTGCGGTGGTGTTGAGATCCCGACATATCACCTCAATTGCTTCGGACCATTCTTTGCTTTTAGGTTGTTCCACTGGAGGCTCTGTGTCGGCTGATTTGTAGCGTATTATGGCCCTTATCTCAGGTTGCAGACGTTCATTCTCTTTCTTGAAACAATGCGTTACCATCCGGGCCCTCATCCAGAACGCTGGGCTATGTGAAGTGACATTGGTTTCAAGCACCACGCTGTATCTTTGTGCTGGGAGTATGTTGACGCGATGGAAAGGCTCTGGGTGAACGTCTGTTCCGTCTACTTCAGTGATGTAGAACGGATGCTCATCAAACTGTATCTGAAACTCAGCAAACGCTCCAACATTGATGATGCGTAGCCTATGGCGCTTTCCAGCTTCAAGGTCGATCGTTGGCGTCGAGACGTTCGTAGTATCGCACGGCCAACCTAGAAAGTCTGAACAGTCACGGACACCACGTCCATTGATCAATGCGTTGTCGGGCACTGGCTCATTGTTCTCCTGGTCTGGGGCGAGGTAATCCATCAGGAGCTCTGAAGTCAAGTTGTGGTAGTGGTCCTGCACCATGACAACTCTATCGGTTGCATAGTCCAGTCCCTGCAGTTTCCGCTCTTGTCTTGAGTGAACAACCATTGGTCCCAGCAGACCATCAGAGGCCTGGGCACTATGATGAGCATGGTACCAATATGTGCCATGTTGACCCTTGACGTCGAATTGATATGTAAAGTTTGACTTGGGTGCGATCGGACATTGTGTGATGCCAACAGTTCCGTCCATATTATTGGTGCCATTCTGGAACATGCCGTGGAAGTGTATAGCAGTTGCGTTGGGTGCTTGATTCATGACGTGCACCACGATGGTATCTCCCTCATTGCATTCAACCATGGGACCAGGGTATTGGTTGTTGATGAGAAGCATTGGGCGGTAGACACCGTCTGGGTTAAGGGGAGCTGTCATAATAGTCCAGAAATATTCTCGGGTTGCTGGATGGGCGTCAAAATCCCACGAGGTTGGGAGAATGTACTGATTTGGATCCCGGAGCTGAGCCATGGAAGGGGTATCTTCAGTGTGCTGGACGATTGTTGGTGATGGTGGCGCCGTCTCATGGGAAGCCTCTGCGTGGTTATCATCGTGGGTTGGCGAAGATGTAATGGATTGGCTGAGGGTGACTGCTGCTAGGGCGAAAAGGGAGAAGATGCAAAGTACGGAAAGTAAGAGCCTTTGGAGCCAGGCTCCGCGAGGCTCACTCTCGTGGAGCAGGTCGTTGTCTTTCTCATGCTGTTGGTCTTCCAGAAACCAGGTATTGTCAGAGTCACAGCCATCTTGCCTGGCCCACGGTACCCTCTCTGCATCCAACTCTCCAGCCATTGTTGAGTTGATTTTTGCAGTGTCGTGTACATTCTCCTTTTCTAGAGAAGAAAGGCACCTCTCACAAGCTAGCTAAACAATCATCTCCACCCCCTGATATGCTCTCGAAGTGGAGGTGACAGGGGTGAGCAAACTGACGTCAAGTCGGATGCGTCGGCACGCGAGCAGCGCACGTTTCTCACCTCGAGTCTGGGGCCCTCGACACCACGTGCTTAGCGGTTGTGTTCGATTGGAACTTTTTATCCTAGGACCGACTTTGGAAATGGGAATGTCGCTCAGCGCCAAACATGTTACGTTGACCGGCGGTGGGGACAAGTTGGTTCCGTTCGGCACAATATCCGCGACAGCGTGCATATGGCAGTAGCCATACAAACAAGATCATATAGATAGGATATCAAGTTCCCATCTCGGAGTTGAGTTGAAGGCCAGCCACGTCAACCTCACTTGTCACGATGCTGTTTCAAACCGCCACCCTTCTGGCCGTCGCTGGCCTAGCACTTGGTCACTCTCCTTACTCTCCTCCTGACAAGCCGCACGGCGACAAGTCAGGATGGGAGACCAAGTACACAGCCACTGGAACCGCAGAGGTCGCCGCTGCCGCTGCGACTGCCAAGACCAGCAGCCCAACAAGCAAGGTTCGGGGCAAGGCATTTGACCGTATTGCCATCATCTACTTTGAGAACGAGAACTATGACAAGGCCTTTGGAGATCGTGAGTATCCTGTGCCCACTAGACACGAAGAAAATCTAACAAAAATAGCCAACTTTGCCTGGTTCAGGTCCCAGGGCATCACCCTCTCCAACTACTTTGGTGTAACTCACCCTTCTGAGCCCAACTACATGGCTGCCATCGCCGGTGACTATTTTGGCATGCAGAACGATGACTTCAACCGCAACCCTCGTAATGTATCTACTGTGATTGACCTACTTGAGCACCGCGGCATCTCTTGGGGTCTGTACCAGGAGGACGTGCCCTACTCCGGGTTCGAGGGCTTTTCCTGGGTGAACCACAAGAATGGTGCCAACGACTATGTGCGCAAGCACAACCCTGCCGTTCTTCACGACAGCATCGCTTTCTCTGAGCAGCGCCTGTCTCAGATCAAGAACGTTTCCTTGGTTGATACCTCGCGATCCCTGTTCCACAAGGATCTCAAGGAGAACAAACTGCCTCAGTGGATGTTCATCACTCCCAACATGACTTCTGATGGACATGATACCTCTGTTACAGTGGCTGGTAACTGGTGCCGCAAGTTCTTGGAGCCTCTCCTGAAGGACAAGCACTTTATGGACAACACCCTTGTCTTGATTACTTGGGATGAGAATGAGACATATGCCAACCAGAACCACATTCTTGGTATCCTCCTTGGTGATGCTGTCCCAAAGCATCTTGTTGGCACTACTGACAACAACTTTTACAACCACTACTCGGAAATCTCTACCGTCCAGGCCAACTGGGACCTCCCCACTCTTGGTCGATGGGACGTTGGGGCCAACGTCTTCCAGCTGGTCGCCCGCAAGACCGGTGACAAGCTCCGCCGGTGGAAGTCTCACAAGCTAGACAAGATGTTCTACAACGTCTCTTATGCTGGTCCTTTCAACACTGCTGGAGGCAACCATCAGTATCCCGCTCCCAACTTGGATCTTGAGCACAGTTTCTCTGGACGCAAGATCTTCGAGCCTATTCGCAAAGAGTGGCATAAGAGCCATTCTCCTACTTACTACAAGGATAGCATCGAGGTGCCGGATGGATTGAGCCCACCCAAGGGTTACGAGGCTCCCAAGTCCATGTAAATGGGCATTTTAAGCTTGTAGATAGACCAACTTAAGCCAGACTCAATCACAATAGCTACAAGCTCCCAAATACTAAAGTTGTTTATTTTCTCATTTTTCCCCCCTTCTCTCGTTCTCAACGTGAGGTGTCCAAAACATACCTTTAAGCTATCCGCTGCAGTGACAGATAATACCCTTCAATAAATGCACGACACTCAACTATGACACCATGCAAACCCTCAACTGAGTCTCTTTGTCTCACACTAAAAATAAAAATACGAATCCTCGCCAAGCCACAACCAGATCGCCAAGTCACCATCTCAAACCAGGATCTTGATCGGCTTCAGCGGCATCGTGAACCCTGCGCGCTATTCTCCGCTAAGACTAGCATCCAGCCAGGGGCAAGCGAATAAGACGACGTAGGTTGGTCAGCGCCTGTGGGGCAGCCGTTGATGGTCTCAACCACCCTGTAGAATCGCGAGTTTTCACCATGTGCTCTCCTGGGCCGTTGTAGATCATCACAAGCAACGATATCCGGCAAGATATTGCCGAAGAGATGCACCATTATCCCAGTTTGTCACCGAGGGATCGACAAGGAAGGAAGGTTGATATGTAATTAATGCCGGTTTTGTTTCATGCACTTTGGCATTTGTCGAATACCACTCTAATCTCTTTGTCAACTGACGTTGTGTTGAACCTTTTAACGAATTCTCACAAGTACACATTTCTCGCACGCCATGAGAATCTCCCAGAGTCCAGCACTAAAGCGATTTCTCTCTGACTTTACCCTCGGGTTTTCCGATGGACTCACCGTTCCCTTTGCCCTCACCGCAGGGCTCAGTTCCCTCGGCAAGACAGACACAGTCATCTCTGGAGGTCTAGCAGAGCTGTGTGCGGGAAGCATTAGCATGGGAATTGGAGGCTACCTAGCAGCTCGCGATGAAATTCCCTCCCAGGCCTGTCGTCAATCCGACTCAGTCGACGATGAAGAAATGAGAGGGATTCTCAGCTACGACACAAACAGGGAAAGCGATGATATTTCAGAACCTACCGAAAAGCCTCAGTCTCAAGCCGAGGAGCTTGTACGATTGCACCTTGAGCCCTTGGATCTGCCTCACTCTGCCATCGTGTCGATTCTTAGCACTCTCCAAGAGGAGGCGACAGGCCTTGAAGGTGTTGCTCTGCGGCTACGATCTTATCGAGAAGAGACTTCATCTATATCGATGTCTTTTCTTCCCTCACCCATTATATCTGGACTTTCAATCTCCCTCGGTTACGCAGTAGGAGGTACCATTCCACTCTTCCCCTATTTCTTTGCTAGTACAGTGGGATTGGGTTTGCAGTGGAGTATTGGCCTTTGCTTGATTGTGTTGTTTGGTTTCGGATTCGGCAAGAGCTATATCCTGAAAGGTCAAGATTCTAGCGCTCGCCGATGTCTCTTTGAAGGGCTCCAAATGTTGATATTGGGGGTGGCAGCCGCTGCGGCAGCAGTTACGTGTGTGCGGTTGGTTGGAGAGATGTGATATTCTTTCTTTTCCTCATCTACTGAATTAAGGAGTTGAAACCGGAAAGATATCGCAAATGTGTGAGACTGGAACATGAAATGGACTCTCGGTCCCCGAGTCCAATGTCTCACATGAAGTCACATTTATGCACTTCCCAGTTACTGCCAGTTAAACTCCCCCTATTCCAGTCTCAACTACGACTATAGTGCGCGCCTCCCGCGGTACTTTGATACACACTAGTTGTTCTCCCAAGCCTCACCTGCCGCCTCCGCGCGTTCCGCGCACAACCCCTTTTCCTGACAATTCCTCCGATATACAAGCAACTCTCTCCTTACTACAACTGTTCCACAGTGTCTAGAGTGCTATCGTTATATGATTTCCCCGGTTTTACAAGATATCGTAATAAATTTCACTCCTCAACGGCAGTTTTACTCAACCCAACAACAACCAGGCCTTGTGATAAACAATCATGACATATAATATCGTACCAAACATACGCAACGTCGAGAAAGCCATGGAACCCCAAATACAGGTATCTCATATACAAAAATACAAGCCAATAACGAACGCACTCCTTATCAATCCGGTATTGCTTATCAATGTCCATTAGGAAGCTCTCCCACATATAAATCTAGCAAGTAGCCAAGGATAAGGAAGGAAATACTCAAGCTCCGCAGAAAATCGGCCAGTCCACTTCATGAATACGGATTCAGACGTGATTACATCTCTGACTTTGATGATTCTGATAGATCCCTGCGTAGATCTAATTTTCATTTTGAACAGAGTTCCATAAAAACAGCCTCACCAATACATACCACCCTGGTCAGCTCGGTGCCGTCAGCACTATTCCCAACCTGGTATTTGCTCAAGTTTAAAACCCCTCAATGATTGGCTAAGCTCCCAGTGAGATGAGAAAGCATGATCGCCACCTGGCGAGCATCACGGCTGTTGTGGTTGGTAATGGAATCAATCAGGAGACAAGACACCATTTCCAAAATGGGAAGTTGCTCATCTTTTGAAGCTGAATTCCCATTGGAGAGGGGTTAATCGTGGCGATCAAATGGCTTACTACGCAGCATCTCTCATTTTCATGTGTCACTGTAAAGAAATGCTAGTAAGGATCCAAATATAAAGAGAGAGTGATAGACCCTTTCAAACTTGAGCTTCTCGTTAACAGTAAATACCTCATTCCACCTCTACTCTTTTCTTTAAACACTTCAAAATGACCGACAACGTCACCGCCATCCCCCAAGGCTCGTGGGTTCTCGTAACCGCTGCCAACGGCCACACCGGAAGCCACATCGTGATAGAGCTTTTAAAGCGAGGATTCAAGGTCCGTGGAACTGTCCGCGACCTAGAATCTTCACAGTGGCTTCTTGATGATGATTTTGTCGCGCCCTTTGCTAAGAGAGGCGACATTGAGCTGGTTGTTGCCGATACCAGTGTCCCCAACGCTTTCGACCATGTCGTCAAAGGCGTGTCAGCTGTGATTCACGTTGCCATCATCGGTGAATTGGTGGCGGACCCCAACATTGTCATCCCTGCAACTATCGAAGCTGCACTCACGGTCTGTCGCTCTGCAGCCCGCGAGTCATCGGTCAAGCGCTTCATCTTCACATCCACTTTCTGGGCTGCTACATTCCCGGCCCCCGGTGTATCAGATACCATTACTAATCTCGATACCTGGAATGAGTTTGCGCTTCAAGCTGCCTGGGCTCCTCCCCCCTATGAAGCCGACCGAATTATTCCTGTCTATTGCGCTTCCAAGGTCGAAGCTGAGAAGGCAGTGTGGAAATTTGTCAAGGATGAGAAACTTCCTTGGGTTGTCAACTCTGTCAGTCCTTGTGTCATCCTAGGAGATATCAGAGTCGACAAGCATCTGCGATCTGTGCCGCCGCAGCTTTTTGAGCAGTTGTACTTGGGCAATACTGCTGCTTTGCAGACGCCTGCGCGTAAGTCTTCCAACGTTGCCCTTCTCATCGAGAACAAGAAATCGCTGACTGATTCTTCCCCTGGAAAAGTATACTACTCTCATGTCACCGATGTGGCAGTCCTTCATATCGCCGCGATGCTCGACCCCGACGTTAAGGGTCAGCGGATCCAGGTCCTTGCAGGATCGTTCAACTGGGACGATTGTCTTGATATCCTGCGCACGGCCTATCCGGGCCGCAGCTTTGTTGACAACTTTCAGCCCGAGAATCCCACCTTGACCTATAATGTTGAAAACGATATTGCTCCTGGCTTGATCAAGAAATGGGCCGGGCGTGACTGGATCAGCTTGGACACGTGTGTAAGGGAGACAGTGCAGGGAATCATCGATCTTAAGCTCAAGAACTAATATAAGGGATGATTTAACTGAAGGGTAGAAGATAGGAGTTATGAATACGGGCTTCGATCATACATACACATCATCTACGGATTTGACCTTTTTGATCCAACGTTACTGTGTGTTTCTCTTAGCTCTTTGAGCTTACATGATTGCTATAACGCTCATCTCACCACTCATTGGTTCGGATCGTGAGCTGAGTCAGATCTACTTTAGCTTCTTATTTACCTCTCCATCCCATTTTCCCATTTGCAATCTCCCCCTTCTCCCTATCTCGATCAATTGCGTAAACACTTCTGAATCATCTCTCATCCTTCAACACGTATTTCCTAACATTACCTGTCTACTACCATGCAAACCGAGCAAGCCGGACCGTTAACGAGTGGGCAAGCAGTGGTACTCCAGAGAAGAGGTCGCGGCAGGCGGCCCAAATCCCATGTCCCAATCAGACAAGAACGGCCACAGAATGGCATGGTCCAGTTCATTAACACGATACCGGGTGATAAATCCAGTAGTACAGGCAACATCAGACTCATTAGATCTCATGCGGCTAAGCATTCACGTGCGCTTCAACGCCAGACGAAGCAACCGCAGGGAGCAGCGACATTGACTCTAGAAGAGGACGCAATAACAGGTCCAGCCATAGATGAAGAGGTGGATAAGCAAAGTATTTGTTCGGTCGAAAATGACGGAAAAGCATCACAGTTAGCTATCGGCGTCAGTGCCAGGCGTCGCAGACTTGCTCCAAGGCCACAATCGACGGCATTGCAGAGAAGAACCAGGAGTCGTTCTCCAAGCCCGGTTCAGCTAGTTGGTGGTGCTCGCAAGGATGTATACCAAACGTTCGCCAGATCCATGTCAGAAGACGAGCACTATCTCTTTGACTTTTGTAGGTTCAACCCTGCTCCAACACCTCGCACTCAAGGCTAACCCAGCAGACCTGAATTATGTCATCCAATACGGCTACAAAGCGTGTTACCACAAAGAAGACGAAAAGGTCTTCCAAGCGTCGATGAGAGACGTCTGGGTGCCATGGGCCATGGGTCAACCAAGCTTGATGGCTGCGATATTCCACGTCGCATGCCGCAACTATGCCGCCACAACAAACAACAGCAACTCGAAGAGATACGCGGTGAAGAAACTCCAATACCGTCTCACGTGCTTAGAGATGGCAAAGGAAGCAATTTCCTCTCAGGAGGTGGCTAGTGATACGACCATTGCGCTGGCTTTACTCATGGCGTCTGAATCTGTACGTGCTCTTCTCCCTGTTGTGAAAGTCTTTTCCAACCCAATGCAGCACTTCGAAGGAGATATGGATGCTTTCTTCACCCACGGTATAGGTATCATTAAGATGGTTACTGCACGGGGTGGTCTTGAGACACTTGGTCTGTCTGGGTTCCTCACAAAGAGTGTCGGGTGGTCGATATACAGCCCTAGCAACTACTTAGTGTCAGGCCCAGGTGAGCTTCAGGGTTAAGAATATTCCAAAGTTGACAGGAAGGAGCCACACATAATTCACATTCAGCATTGATAGTACAAATAATGTCATCCAGTCACATGTTGACCGTCTCTTCATCCTCAACCCCGAACAGCACTCTCATGGGATCCTGGTAGTTCATAAAGCCCACTCCTGGCTCCAAGAGGCCGTATCCCAGCAATCGCTGTGCCTGTGGTTTCATCTTCCTGACCTTCTCCAGTGGCACCATGAGAAATTGGTTCTCTGCCGGACGAAGGTATGGCTTGCAGAGGAATATTCCAACAGTCTCCCTGTAATCGTTCCTAAGTCATGTCAGTAATTTCACACATGTTCGGGGAAGCTTTTACCCACTTGGTTGTGTTGGCGCCGCCAGCATGGTACAGGTTGCCCAAAAAGATAAGGGCGTCGCCAACCTCAAGTTCTGCAGGGACAGCCTCTTCATCCAAAGGTCTTCGATCAGGTCCCCAGAGGTGCGATCCTGGGATGCAGATGGTAGCACCATTTTCCTTTGTTGTCTTTGTCAAGGCTGTTACGCAGCCAATCATCAGAGGTTCATATGTGTTGTGAGAGTAATAGTCACTGGAGAATTTCAGCATCCGGCCATCATCAAAGCATCATGAAGCGTACTTGTCGTCCCGATGAAGGACTTGTTGGGTCCCGCCAGGGTTGACACGGAACCCAGCAGTCGAAGAAATAATAGGCTTGCCGCTGACAGTCTTCTTGTGATCCCCCCTCCAGAAAGAGTAAGTCGACGATAACACAGCCTGAGCAACCTCATTGTAGATTTTGCTGCAGGCGAGTTCAACACAGGCCTCAGACAAGCCAAGCAGGCCTGTAGCTCGCTGGGTCGTCTCGGGGAAGAAACCATACTTGTCCTTGATGTCAGTGTCAAAGGCAGGCTTGAGATCCTTGCTGATCTGAGTTGCAAGTTTGGGTGTGATCAACTTTTCGACGATTACGCCTCCATCGCGCTTGATCACCTCAACCAGCTTCTCGATGGTGGTTGAAGGGCTGGTTGCGTCAAAACGGGCAATGGGTGGGGTTGGGGCGGTCATGGCTATAAGGGATGGCAACTCGGAAGAAATTGGCGATGATTGAGAGTAAAGAATTAATCATCTCAGTTGGAATTCTAGACATTTTTATAGTTCTCATGACCCAAGAATCGTGAAGCCTGTGTGTGTTTCTCGTCTTGACTGCCCAAATGGTCAAAGAGCCGCTTTTCCTTGTTTGGTATTGAAATCGAGAAACTTGCATCGTCCCCACGGGGCAGTCTAACACTAATATGGTATCTCAGGGGAGAGATGTTCGAGCCAGACCCAAATAGGCATTCAGTCAGAGAAGATTCGATCACACCCATGTCTATAGGACGGCTAACAACAGCCAGTTGTTACGTAGATGTATCGAAACAACAGCGTCAGGTGGAGACTCAGTATGGGAGAACACGTTTGCCGAGCTGTTCCCACTCTCTCGCCAACACTTGCCAGTCGGGATCGCTTCCTGACCAAAAGTCTTGCAAAAAGCAAAGAACTTCGCGGTATGATTTCAGTCTCGTCACCTGCACAATTGTCTCGTACAGATCAGAGACGATCTTCTGGTCTTGTTTATCCCGATGACATTCCACACCAGCAATGAAGACTGGCCAGGCAAGATTATGGGTCCAGTCGGAGATATCATCAAAGGCCAGAAGTTGTCTCTTGAGGTCTGATAAGGCCGTCATGGCTTCGTATGCAGTTCCATAGCCGAGACATCTCGATACATAGAGGAGGGCGGCGTTGTGATGAATATCCACAAGGCGGATCAAATCACGGCGTTGTTGGGTCGTAATGGAAAGCCTGCCTCCAATCATCAAAGTTGTTCCTCGGGCCATCTCAAAGTCAGTCCTCCAGTCACGATCCGAAGTCTGGACACTGTGACGCTGACGTGCAAGGAGGGTAGCCTGATGCAGTAGCCCGAGATACTCGGCAAAGAGAATACTTTCGTCCAGAAGTACCGTCCCCGCCTCTGATATTGGGAGGATGGCATCCTGGACGCTCTCCAAGCCAAAGCAAGTTGTGGATGCAAAAACTTCGTATGTAGAGAGCATGTTCCTCAGCGACATGAACAACATGGATTTTCGACATTGGGCTGTTGGAAGCGTGTTGACGAGGGATCTTGCCGCCGAGCGATGAATCTCGGCTGCCGATGCGCCAGAGTGAGCCATCTCATAGCATGAGAAGACAAGCATGCAGGCTAGCATCCATTCTGCGTCATCCAAGCTGAGCTGGTTGTCAATCTCATGTCCATTGGCAAGGTGGTTGGTCACATCGGTGATGTGCCTCGAGATCATGGATATAGCTTGGTTCCGGGCATCCTCAGACATGAGACAGGCTCCACGAGACGCTGCAGCATGTTGAGCGGAGACGGCGGCCACAGAGAGGCGTACTGTCAGATTCGTCTGTGCCAGAGGGAGAACGTAGCTTCGATATATGTTGTCCGCCGAGTCCACCCACACCATGATCTTGCAAAGATGTTTGTCATAGTAGTCAACCAATTCCTGTAGCGGATACCCCAGGAACGAGTGGAAGGATGTGTCGATGCTTGGTTGTATGTCTGCGGACGAGCAATGGGGTTGAACCCCTTTCAAGCGACCCCGGACAGCCGGGCCTCCAACCCACCGGAGTTTGGGTTCATATCCAGGGCATTCGAGGCCCTTTCGAAGGCATTTTGTGCAAGTAGGGCGGCTATTATCACAGCGGATACGCCGTTTTGAACACATAGAGCAGCCTGTGGCTTGTAAGCGTCGAGCACAGTCAGGCCAACGAGCCTAGTCATTACTAGCCTTTCATGGTTCTTGTCATCTTTATCAAGGGTACTTGGTCAAAGAATCTGGTAAAAGTCGCTCACATTAGCGCCGAATGCCCTTTGCGAATGGTCCTGCCGATTGGTTCATTGGTAAAGATGAAGAGTTGGTATCCAGTTCGCCCTCAGCTTTGGTCTGGAGACGAAACCAGTCTGGTCGCGGGAACCGTCGAAAACGTCTCGTCAACTAGGTTTAGCCGTGTCTACACGGCTCAATTAAAGTTTAATAAACTATACGCCATATTATTATGGCTTGCTTGGCTTCAAGAAGGGATGATATGGAGCATAGAGCGTGAGTCTGGGATGAACATGGTCGTGAGGGGGAGCAACCCTAGACTTGAAGGTGGGTGGAGATGGCAGTTGGCATGGATATTACAACTCTAGTTTCTGCGCCACAATCCGAGTTAAAACGAGCTAGAAAATCGTCTTGAGCATGTGAAATTTCATTGTTGTCAATACCTATGAGATTTGATCCAATTATTCTCCCTTCCCTGTTAGAAATTGATGATTCCCTAGGTACCTTTTACTTTCCCAGGCCCCGGCCTGTGGCAATTATCTCTTTTCTGCCATTTCACACCGCTCTCGCGATTTAGCACAAGCGACTAACTAACCCCACGCTTATGGAATCAATTCTGCCCTCCCTCCCCACCAAGCTCTTTATCAATCAATCCATCAGCTATGGCCAAGTCCAAGTCAAAGAAGAGAAAGCAGCAAAACGCTCAAGCCGAGCATCCCAACAAACACCCCAAGACCGCCCCCGTTCTCACTCCTCCTCCCGATGGCGCTCAATTCGAACCCAAGAATCTCCACACCGTCGTCTCGACCGAAGAACTCGAAATCACCATCGATACCCTGAATTCACTGGCTCAGTATCCCGGGTTGATCAAGTCGAAGTTCTGCAAGGACCTTCGCGGTGCCGTGTACGATTTCCGTCAAGCATGCACCACGGGCGTCAACAATGCGGGTACGCTGCACCTTGGGCGTTGAAGAAATTGCACCTCTGATCTTATCATAGCCGGCGCAAACCTCACGGCGCAAATCACGGGCGCTCTCGCCGATCGAAGATATACCGAGGCCCGGATCCTGCTCGCTGAGATGAGGATTCGCGGCGAGAAGCCCAAGATTGGTGCCTTTTGTCGCTGGGTGAGGGAGCTCGACGTCATCAGTGGGCTGTCGACGCTGCCGGAGGAGGGGGATTCTGTCCAGCGCACTGAGAGAGAAGAGGAGCTCATTCGTGTGCTTGACGCTGTCTTGCGAGTCTGCGGCCCAGTTGACATCAACCCCAGAGCTTCAGTACAGCTATCCTCCCCTATTGCTCTACAGACCATTTGGGATCGTCGCCCTTCGACGACATCAGAACAAGTCTACGCATCTGTTCTCGACGGGTCACTCGTCGCTTCAGCGCCACCTTCTCTCGCAAAGAACTTGCGCATCATTGAGACAACTCCCGGCCCCGAACGCAAACCCCCCAACCACCACGACGCCATCCTCTACGCCTCCACCCCCGAAGCCGTCCCTCTTTCAACGACTAAACCACCTACCGATTGCCAAAACCATCCCGTTGTGCCCGGCCTCCGCGTCGCCACCAACGTTCTATACCCCGAAGAGTGCAAAGCCATCATTAGAGCTGGCGAGCACGTCAACTTCCTTGCCGACGCGCCACTCCGCGAGGATGGAGATATTAGCATCTTGGCCCACAACTTCTACTGGGTTGTTGATGAGACTTTCCACGATACCTTGTGGTCGCGCATCTCCCCATTCGTCCCCGCCTTGCTCAATGGCCGATTAGCAAGAGGCATCAACCGACGCTTCCGTGTCTACCGATACGTCCCCGGCGCCGAGTACCGATGTCACATCGACGGAGCATGGCCGCCATCAGGAATCGCAAAGGACGATACGTACATCTACGATAACTCTCCTGCCGAGAAGAAGCAGAGTTCCCTACTCACCTTCCTCATCTACCTCAACGAGGAATTTGAAGGCGGAGAGACAACATTCTTCATCCCCGCCGCGCACGAAGGGACGCTCAACGCGTACCCCGTTCGACCAGTGATGGGTGGTGCGTCCATCTTCCCACACGGCGACACCAGCGCCTTGCTACACGAGGGCACAGGCGTGAGGAGGGGAGCCAAGTATATCATCAGGACAGAGATTGAGTATGACGTAGAGAGTTCGGAAGAACCAAAAGTGTAAATGATTGGTGATGATCAAAAGCAGCTTCTCTGACTGCACCGGAGTTAAATATTGACGAGGCTTGGTATATCGCAACAATGTATATACGCAATTGACGTCTCGTCTATCTTAGGCAGCTTCCTCCTTGGTCTCCGGCTTCCGTCCCCATACAATCCTCTGGAGGTAGTACGCATGCGTCTTCTTGGCCCTCAGCTCACGACGCAGCTGAGCACAGTACAGGATGACCTGCTCGCGCGACCAACCATCAAGCAGGTTAGCCATGAAGGCGATATGACCTTCAACATCAGACTCGACGCTGAGGTTGGTGAACCTCCCAATCTCCTTTTGCTTCTCATCCTTGGGCCAGTCTCCAACAGGCACCTTGAATGTCTTGGTCTCAATGTCGACAAACCCGGCTGCCTTGAGACACTTTTCCTGTAGACTCTCAGGGATGGGAGAAAAGATGCGACCAAGTTTCTTGCTACCCTCATGGAAGAACTTTCCCCATTCCGCAATAGCACTTCCCGGCTTGAGCGTGCCATCGTCACTCTGACCCATGGGATCACCTTCGTGTGTCTCGATCCATCCTCCAGGCTTGGTCACGCGATAAGCACGCTCATACAGCTGATACCAATCTGGGACACTCCCATAGAGGAAACGCATATGCACAAAGTCGAACGAATCATCAGGAAACGTCCAGTCTAGGGTGAAATCCTCAATCTCAAACTTGACATTCGGCGGCACCCACGTAGGCTGGATAGGCGAGATATCAGTACCCACAACCTCTGCCTCGGGAAACTCATCGCCAAAGTCCATAGCCCAAATGCCCGTACCGGTTCCAACGTCAAGGACCTTGTTGACGTCCTTGGGCAGCGGAGCGAGGTAGAGCCTGCCGTCAATCATGAGGGTCGACGTGTGGTGGATGATGTCGAGGGCTTCGCTGGCTTGAGCATCGTTGGAGGCCCAGTACTGGGCGTCACCGCGCTCGGCGTGGTATGTGCGGCCGTTGATGACGCGGTATTGGATGATGCTGGAGCTGATGGAGGCGGTTGAGCTGGCGGCGTCTTGACCGAGGGAAGAGTCTGTGTCGTCTGCTTCATTGTCTGCTGGAGCGGTATTCTTGGTCGTTATCAGTCTCCATCATTTCTTTTGCCTGTTTTTTACTACATACCTCCCAATGCGATGGAGCAAGCATCAGGTTGACATCCCCAGCTTGAATTTCAGCAGGAGCCCCAACTTCAGCACCCGGAACACGATCACTGGCACCCATTTTGACGCTTGATGTTTATCAATGACAAGATCAAGTTCAGTTGCGCAACTCGAGCATAAAAGCTCCCCCTCATCCATCCTCGGTCTCGCAACATGTCGTACCATTACTACCAACTGCATCAACGCAAACAACAAGGGTCCAATGAGTTACAGTCCGTGCCTCCGGGGATGGATCCGGGTCCACCGTCAACCAACAAATGCGACAATGTGCGATCCGTGAAGAGCAAACACGCCGTGTCTCGGAGACAAGGATGGTGGCCAAGGCGGGGAGATTGACTTTGTAATGAGCAAGGGGTCGGTCCACGTTGTAGCGGGCATCATATCATGATCATGTCTGATGAGTCCCCTTTTTCGCATACAAGGGATTATCTCGCAGATACCGAGGCCCATCACTTGCTCGACCACCAGCCTCAGCATCTACACTAAAAGCAACCTCGGGGATGCTGGACTGGTTTCCCGGGGCCAGGAAATATTTGAAACCTCCACGTAAAACTGTGCTGTGCCAGGCACCACTGGAAATGGATCCAGCACATGAGAAGCTTCCAGTTTCCAGTTTCCCAGGGAGGGCATTTTGCGGTCAGAGTGTGAGCCAACGCCCGCCTTGGTCCTATGTAGAACGGACATGTGCTATCCCAACACAATGGCATAGTTGGAACTGTTGAAAACTCTAATCGGTTGGTCACGTTCAGCCCTGCCAAGGGCATATCCACCACAACTCTATCATACACAAGGTTCATGTCAAAGAGCTCGTGCCACTCTTCCTCATTTTCCGCCGTATTGCAGCACGTTACATGTTGCTTTTCTGCCACATGCATGCTGAAACCTTTAACATAAGGTAGGCTTTAGCCATGCCTAGGTCGTTGAAGCGTTTGCCCAGTAGTCACACATCATTTGGAAAGTGTCTAGTCGGTTCTGGTCCTCTGCCTAAATAGATTTGACTTTTCCTTGCCTATATATACTCAGTGCTCCTCGTCGCGTCCATCCTTTTTCTCCCAAGCAAACTTGAGCTTTCAATTCCAAATTCGTTCCTCACACAAGTGAATAACTACACCACCGCCACTTCTCTGCATCTGATTTCTGGTTTCAAATAATCACAATGACTCCCAAGCCCTGTTCAGGAATATCCAAGTAAGTTGGAATCAGAAAACATGCTTGATACTTAGAACAGACAGTCCCTAACATAGTTAGTGTGCTTGAGAATGGCGACTTTACCGACTTTGGCATTCTCTGCAGAGACGAAAGAATCGACGTCCACCGAGTGGTTATCAGTGGTCAATCTCCTGTTTTCTACAGGGCATGTACATCGAGATTTAGTGTTAGTAACGAACCCGAAACAGTCTACGCCGGCTAGCAACTGACAAGATATTAGGAGGCAACTTCTCGGACCTACAGGATTGACGATTTTCCGCTTGCCGTTGTAGAGCGCATGGTGGAATACATGTACACTGGCGACTACTCTGACCCTGATGAGAGTAACACGTCCGACGATGATGCTGAGGAGCTTCCCGTCCTTTTGCTGCACACAGCCATGACCTCCTTGGCAGACAAGTACGACATTCAAGGACTGGTAGCCTTGGCAACGGAAAAGTACACCGAGGCACTCAAGAATGACAAGGACTTTGAAAAATTTCTCGACTCGGTCCCCAAGGTCTACGGCATGCCTGCCGAACTATCGCAGCCCCTCCGAGGTGCCGCAGTGGAGTTTGCAAGGCGTGAGGTCAGGAAGGCTGTAGACTCGTGGGAAGCGTGGAGCAAGTTCGAGGAAGTGGTACATTACTGCCCCCAGTTTTCCAAAGAGTTCCTGTGCTCAGTCATTCAGGCCCCGTTGAGGCCAATGCTGGGATATTGTGGCCGTTGCCAGGACAGTACGGCCAAGGTGCCTGTGGAAGTCCTTCAGTGCCGCTGTACGAAGTGTGGGAAGGGGGGCGCAACAGTAGAGAGTGGGTAATGGGGAAATTTCACCGCGTGGTAGAAAATGGATAGAAAAAAAGCATAAGGACATGGTATTGTTTAACTGACTATAATATTGGTGCCAAGTTAGGGAGCGCTTCGGGAAGCAAAAAGAAAGCCAACAGGACCGACCGTGGATCGAACACGGGACCTAGGGATCTGCAATCCCTCGCTCGTACCGCTGAGCTATCGATCCTTTGCTGGTGATAGCGGCTTTGTAAATACGGTACATATCGCTTCCCTTCCGAAATCATCACGCTCGGTTTCATTTCATGAGTCAATAATACTAACTACAATTTGCTATGGTGTCTTACAGCCTTTCGTCTTTTTATGCGACGACCGATGGTCCGGTCTAAAGCTTCCGGTGTTCAGTCATCAAGACAGCTGACCGACGATTTCAGGCAGACACAAAACTACTAAGACAGGACGGATAATTGACATAAACTATTATGGAAAATAGCATAAGCTATCATAAGTAAAGACAATAATTAAGAATGATTTCAGCTATTAATGTATAATTTTATTACACCATCATCCCTGTTTTTCGGCGAGACTGAGCTGTTTGACATCCATCCAGTAGACATCCATCCATTGAAGCGCGTCGCGTGGCTCGCTGGGGCGCCAACCATGGGCCTGGCGCCTTTTGGCGCACCCGACGCGTACCCTACACCCCATAACAGACGACATGGTGCTGTCTCTCTGGACCTAGTCTGCAGAGTCTTTAGATACTGAGTGCCTAAATGAAAAGGGGGAAAGAAAAAGGAGGAAAAGGACGTAGAAAAGAGAAGAAGAAAAGAATAACCCCCCCACCCGAATCAAGACTTCTTGGCTCACTTGAGCATATTACGATGCAAATTCAGTGTCTCTATCTCCGTGTAGAGATGAGCTGGTGGAGGAGATCCTCGCCCAAGCAACCCAAGGTGGCTCCAGCCACAGCGCTCAGCCACATATAGAAGAGTGATGTGATGGGAGATTGGCAGGTTGTCCGCTACGCCGGAATAGTGCATATAGATCATGTAGTGAACCTGAAGCCGACTAATGTTTGTAAGATAAAAAGGGCTGTTTATACGCAGTAATGTGTAGAAAGGCAGTTTAGGAACGGTGGGTGTTGATTTGGTTCCCCTCATAGTCACAAGTTTGAAACCTGCCCACAGCAAAGAGGACAACGTGGCCGAGTGGTTAAGGCGATGCCCTGCTATCCTGCATATCAAGGCATTGTGTTCGCACGCGTAGGTTCGAATCCTGCCGTTGTCGACTTCCTTTTTTCTTTTGCCCTGTGAACAACCCATTTGTTGTAGTTTCACCTGTTGATACTGTTGATGTTGTTTTGGGCCATCATTCGCTGCTCTTTGCTGCATTTGGCCGACTTTCTGGTTTGAGCTGTTCTGGGCAAATCCTTATAAACCCTCATTATAAAGATCATCATAAAATCTCTAGAGTGAACGCGACACAAAGTAAGCTGATTTTTCTTTTCGCCCGTCGTTCAATAAATTAGTCCTTTGACTTCATCGCGTTTTTCTTGGTTCTCCTTCTGTCATTTTATTTCACCCACACCGTTGTCATCCCCATTCCCTCCGGGTTTCGTTTGTGTGAGGGGGCTTTTGCTTTCCCGGACAAGGACCTTGCGGGCTTCGGGTGGGGCCGCCCGACTGGGTGGATCCTCGGCCGGGTGCTCCGAAGTCCGGGGTTGATTGATGGGGGAAACGCGGATGTTCGAGCCAGATTAACTGTCGTCATGGCTCGGACGATTTCATCTGTGTTCTCTGACCTTGAAGTAATGGATGTACATATGTTTTTGGCTGCTAAAAAAGCCGTGTGATCACTGGAAAATGGCAGAGGACCGGGCGATACACGAAGATCCGATTGTCTTGGGAAAATGGGAAAAATACATGAAAGGAGGGTGCGAGGCAGTTGAGCTCAAATGGCGACAAGGCATCATGATTAAAGCACGTCACTGTTCAGATGGACGGTTGTGTTGAAGTGCCAATGTTTCCATGTATATAAAGTAAAAGGAATGAATAACTAAGTATAAACAAGAAGGTCAAAAGAGGACCAAATCAACCATCAGTCAAAAGACCGAAGCCGCCGGCAAGAAGCGAATATGTACCATGTCTAAAGCCCAAAAACTCCAGCCCAATGTCGTTGAGAAAAGTGCCGAATCAAACCACTTCCGCTTAGTTCTTCTTTCCACCGTGGTACTTGCCGTCGTCGTAGCCGGTGTCGCCACCCTCATACTTTCCCTCGTGCCACTTTCCATCATCGTAAGGGGTGCCCTCACCCTCGTACTTGCCCTCGTGCCAGGAACCATCGTCGTTGCGCTTGGCCTTCTCGCCGTGGTACTTGCCATCATCATAGCCAGTATCACCGCCCTCGTACTTGCCCTCCTCCCACTTGCCGTTATCATATCCGGTGTCACCACCCTCATACTTTCCCTCATGCCAAGAGCCGTCATCCGCGCGCTTGACCTTGCCGCCGTGGTACTTTCCGTCGTCGTAGCCGGTATCACCACCTTCGTACTTGCCCTCATGCCACTTGCCATCGTCATAAGGGGTTCCCTCGCCCTCGTACTTTCCGGGATGCCAAGAGCCATCATCGTTGCGCTTGGCCTTGCCACCATGATACTTGCCGTCATCGTAGCCAGTATCACCACCCTCGTATTTTCCTTCGTGCCACTTTCCATCGTCGTAGGGAGTTCCCTTGCCCTCATACTTGCCAGGGGCCCAGGAACCGTCGTCGTTGCGCTCGGCCTTTCCGCCGGGGTACTTTCCGGGATACCACTTTCCGTCGTCGTGGCCAGTGTCACCGCCTTCGTACTTGCCCTCGTGCCACTTGCCGTCATCGTAGGGCGTTCCCTTTCCTTCGTACTTTCCGGGGTGCCAAGAGCCATCGTCGTTGCGCTTGGCCTTGCCGCTGGGATACTTGTCGGGGGTCCACTTGCCATCATCGTAGCCAGTGTCACCGCCCTCATACTTTCCCTCGTGCCACTTGCCGTCGTCGTAGCCTGTGCCCTTGCCCTCGTACTTGCCAGGGGCCCAGGAGCCATCGTCGGCGGGCTTGGCAGTGGGGAGAGCCAGAGCCGTGGCGGCAAAGGCGATGAGAGTGAGGGAGTAGCGCATAGTGGTGAAGATTGAAAGAAAAGATGGAATTAATCAAGTAGTGGTATGAAAGGCAGCGAGTGTTGTGAATGTTGTTGGTGTAAGTGAAAGGTGGTTGAGGATTGTTGTGTAAGTGAGAGGTGGATGAGGATGATGAGAATGAATTGATCGGGGAATCACTTGACTCTTAAATAATAGAATTCTCCTAGCCAGGAAGCCTCTGTTGTAAGTTGCCGTTGACTTTCAACGTAAACCTCCATCTACACCACGGAAGATGGTGATGGTCGGCGCAGCATGCAAGTGTCAAGCCTCTCAACACCACACCCAACTTAGCCAGGGCTGGGGCTCTGTTCCGCCATAAGCTGGTGGAAAGCCTCGTGGTACAGTGGGCTGCTATTTCGGGCTGACTGAGCCTCCGCCAGTTCGCTTTCAGCTGCGCCCAGCGAATCAGCGCTAGCCTCTGGGCAACGGCCTTGGCGAAATCGGCGATAGTCTCTCTATTAGTGCCCGGGGTGGCTGTGCTGATCGGACAGGCCTGGACCGGAGTCCATGACCCCCCCGCGTGGTGATGATGGTGGTGGCATCCCAGATGCGAGAGGTCCACCCGGACGAGGGCCCCCCGAGTCTGCCGTGTCTACCCCGTAACATGATGCCGAGATGCTCGGGGCTGAGGGAGGGTCAGCTGTTCCACGCCTCCATCACGAGCTTGCATAACGTGTGTAAGACTAGCAGGTCGGGCTGGGTAATCTATTGCTGGAGTTGGCAGTTGACGATGTTGTAACCTGACCAAAGTGCGAGACGGCTGGCCTTGTCGCAGCATCCTCCTCGTATTCAAAGATAGCATAGCACGTCATGGCGATCCTTCTTACTGCGACGCTGGAAGGATTTGCGGGACATGTATGTTTGTCAGAATGAGCGGCATATGTGCATATCAGGCTGTCAAAGTGTCTTGGGTGTCAGATGTAGACTTGAGCATGTACCCTCCGATGGGGTGGATACTCGGTTCCGTCATGGTGGGCAAGACCGAGATAAACTCAGCTCGCCCTACGGCTAAACCCTTTACTGTAGCCATGGCTGACCGGACCTTTTTTTTTTTAAATTTTTTTTTTAGTAAGCTTAACTCCCCCAATGAGACGTTACTCTCTATGCTTACTGGCTCTTCCCTCCTCAGCCCTACCTCGCAAAGACGGCTTGAGCAGCCCGTGTCTTGACCCGGAAATGACTGTTACCGAAGGGCATACGGGCTGACTGATGGTGTGCAACCAAGACAGAAAAGGTGGTGGCTTCCAAGTATACGAACCATTTCCCACGATGTGATCGAGAGGCCTCTGGGATGGTCGAATCTCTGCATTCGATTACGTCGAGAGCGAAGCTGTAAGCCTCCTCGCAAGCCCGCATCTGCTAGCCTGCTTTTCGAGCAAACACTAGGACCGAAGGTGCACCACCATGGTCGATGCCAAGGCCGAGCTGAATATGGCTCGACCTTGGAATGATGCCGCTGTGCCGTGCGCCATTTCGATAGAGCCTGATGTGATCTCAGCTACCAGTAGCTGCTGCGGCCATATCCCATGTGACCTTCATACACGTGCAATGCACCATGACAACTGACGCTCCGTGAGCCTAGTCGACACGTTACATACCTAGCTACGTAAGACTATTGCATTCGCCATTGTGGCATTGCTCAACGCAACGGGATGCTTTCGGCAGAGAGTTACACAGCAGGCTATTTCGCCGACATGTCTCGTAGCACGTATACCGTCCTTGAAAATAATATCTATTATGAAGCAGGCTGTGAGGTCTTGGCTGTTTTGTCGTTTTCAGTAAGCAGAATGCGAGCGAGGAGTATACGTCTGCCATAAGCTGATCCTTCCGAGAGTACACGGGGTGAGATGGAGCCTGCCGTTATTTGTCATCCGGTTTGGATGCAGGACTTGCTGTTTGAAATGGAGACATGTCTTTTGTTTGAATATCGTCGGGCACTACTTGAAACTGTAAACAGACTCATCCGACATGAGCCGATGTACGAATAGGCTTCGTACGCCAGCCAGTCAGCAGGCAATGAATAAACTTACGTCTTCAAACGGATGTCCGATGTCCGCGGGTTATGCTGAGTGACCGGACGCGTAAGTCTCTCAAATGTGCTCCGATTTCCAAGTTTTCGTCTTCCAGAGCGTCTGAATCAGTCGATGTTTGCGAACAAGCTACCATTAGTGCTGTTTGACGAATCAATCGAGGTATTAGTTAGACACAGCAGAGGTAATGGCCAGAAATAGCAGTTGGACACTCGTTACATAGGGGTGAAGCGGACCTCGGAGAGGTAGAGGAGTAGACTTTGGAGCACATTGACCGAAACGAAGGTCAACTCACACTGAGGCTGTGTCAGTGCCGCTATTCTCTCGAGAACAACGTAGAAACAGACGATGTGTATCTTACGTGACGAACAAGATAGATGCGAGTGGTTACTGTGTTAGTACAGGGTCCCTTGTAGAACTCTATCGGGTTCTTTTGAGCCCTGAAGGAACACTGCCTGCGTCATGCGGTGGATGACGAGATCACGCCATCGTTCGTATCATATCTAGAGAGATAGACATTGGTTTTAAATGGATACTATAGAAGTTGAAACAGGCTTGGCATTAGCTGGAATATAGATTTCAAGGATGCGATGGGTGGCTTGAAATAGGGATAGGTATATCGCGAAAGAGGCTGACAGTGGGCGAGAGGATGAAAAGGTCTAAAAGACGACGTGGCAAAGAAAATAGGCTTATAGAATACGTCTGAAAAACATCTGATCATTTTTTGTAGTTCTTTCAATTATCAGGTCCCAACATGGCGTCTGTCAAAGAGTTCAAAGTCATCATTGCCGGTCGTGGCATCGCCGGCCTCACCCTGGCCAACATGCTGGACAAGTTTGATCTTGACTACGTTGTCTTGGAGGGTCATTCCGAAATTTCTCCTGCCGTGGGTGCGAGTATTGGTATGTTTCCTAACGGCTTGCGAATCCTGGACCAACTCGCCTGTTACGAGCCCATCCAGGAGCTTTTTGGTGGGAGTGTCCCTTATGAGAAGACTTACCCGGGTAATGAAAACGGACAAGTCACCTATGATATGCCAGGCTTCTTCAATCACCTTGAGAAACGGTAAGCTCATGAATCTGGTCTCTAGTTGAATTGGTGTTGATCATTATAGACATGGGTAGGTCCTCCTCAACAAGAAAGTGACCGGCTTGGACCTCATCGATGGCGAAGCCAGCGTCTTTTGTGCTGATGGCTCAGTTTACACTGGAACCATCGTCATTGGTGCTGATGGTGTACACAGCGCTGTACGAGCTCGAGCCTGGCTACTTCAACCCCACAGAGCCAGAGTCTGTGCCTTGTTACTATTGTCTGCAAGTTTGCGCAGCCTTTGAGTGGAGGAGAGAGTCTCCCGAGTCTGCTGTCTGGGGCATATGTGGCCGGGTCTGTCGTGGAGAAACTCGCCGTCCCTTATCGACCTCGGGCGATTCCATTCCGTGATGAACTTGTATCGCAGCCAATCGATCCAGGGATCCATGGGGTTGTCAAAAAGGTCTTTATAGGGAGCATGGGGCTGCTATATTTTGTTTCTCGCAAGGCTTTCAGACTACCACTCTCTGAGATTGACAATTGGAGCAAGTCTGTCATGACCTTGAAGTGGTTTGGCAACACGTAGGCTAGCAAAATATTCAACCTCTTCACCTCTGCCCTCGCGATTCCCATTTCGGATATGGATCCCTCGGCAAGAGTCTAGCTTTGGAAGTTTTTGCCTCAACTCATTTCACCGCTCGTGATCTGCGCCATCGAGGCATCTCGCACGGGTAGCCAAGCGACTGACTCTTCTGGCCCTACCCTCACTATTTTCAGTCGGAATGCAAATCCAAGGCATCGGCTGGATTGGACCTTTGTATTCTATCCTGAGTGCACTGGTATCTTACGAAATGCCGACAGGACGTGCTGTGCCTGTCGAGGTGGTCAAATCGTTGGTTCCCGCAGTCACACTTGGCTTTGTGGTCTCGACTGTCATGTCACTGGCCCCAACTCCTAATGCCAACGCATGGCGTAATTGGCTTGGTATCTGGCAGTTTGCACCTCCTTTGTTTAACGTTATTGCAATGGGGATCTTTGGAGGCTTGAGAAGGTGGAACGGCAAGCGTCAGTCGGAAAAGGGAGGTGAGCAGACCATCTATGACCGATACAAGAGGAAGGATATTGAACCACTCAAGACGGTATATACCCATGTCTTTGCCATACAGGCTACCGCACATATTAATTCTCTAGCATACGCATGGCAACATCCGGGGATCAACATCTGCAAGACGTTCCTGGGCCTGCCAAACCCTTTCAAAGCGGAATGGGGCTTATCTACCCTTACAGAAAAGCTGGCCGTCTTTTTCAGGTACGACATGGCGTTGGCTACGACGGCCTTTGTGGGCAGCAATCTCTATTCTATCTGGGACTTGCGTCGACTTGGATATATCAGGACATGCGAGGCCGCGAAGGCGGCCGTCGGCGACATTGCCGGGCAGTTTCTGGTCGGATCTGGAGCTACATGGGCTGGTTTGTGGTATTGGCGTGAGAGTAAGATTGTTGGGTTGATGCGTGAGTAGGGGAATAGGATGGGCATATCTAGGCGTGAAAGAATTAGGCGTCATTAGGGGTGCATATCATCATCTCCTATTAGTCTACAGTATCGGCTTGTGCCAAATATCACAGTTCTCCTCCACTCATATAATGCTCCTAGATTAACAACCGCTAGAGCACAATGTACAACAGTGGCCTCGCTCACATGTTCGGATCATGCGGAGAATTATGACTCCCCCTCATCATCCGCGAGTAGGCGTATCACAACGGGTTGCACTTGTGGAACAGCTCTTGGGTATAAAGTTGATGAATGAACCTACCAACAAGGATATAATTGATGCACTGGCATAAACAGGTCAAATGAGAGTTTATGGTTCATTGTAAGAATTACATATTCCCGGAATACTCCAACAGCTAATATGCTTCAGTTGATGCATCTCATCACGGAAGCATCATCTGAGTTTGGATCATCACAGCTGTTTACCGTCTTGCACTTGGTAAACACGCCGTGAATCTGACTCATAGACTGAGTCTGATATTCACATTCGGGTAACAGCAGACTATAAATATTCTCTAGAGTCTACCGGGAACCGGCCAAGTTTGACCTAAAAGCTACCTACGCCGACAACCTCGACGAAACCCTTGCCACTCTTCGATGCTCTATTCAGGCCACACATCTAGAAACAATGTGTATTATCCTGCAAGTTCACTATCACTGTTCATTTTGCGACTTTGTCATTACGACACGCACGCATTATAGATATTGCCAGCACCCAGGAGACAAAGATATATGTGTCATCCACCCCCGCAGGCTGAAGAAGCAACTGCTTTGGACTTATTGCAAACGTTGCAATCCACAATACTGGGGAGACCCAGCGCTACTGAACATTCCACTGGGGGCGGATGGGCCGGTTGAAGGGTCGAGAGCGGCGTGATGAGCAGGCAGCACGGAGTTATATTAGATATAGTCTTCAGATAGGCATGGGCTCTTGCCTAGGCATGGGAAGATCTTTGTAGGGTAAGTTGTGTTAGAAATGAGTTCCATACGCGATACCTACTACGATGGCCACTACAGTACCTATTCTGGTTTGGTACTTGTGCAATCACGCAGCGGCTTATGTTCTAACATGGATGTGTTCACTCGTGTTCTTCTTTTCTTTGAAGCTACTTTGATGGCCAAATGTGAAAACTGTGCAGGATCGAATGACTTGCAATATCATGCTACGAGGGGGGACACTGATGGTTGAGAATAGGCATGCTAAAGGCTAGCAACGAATGTGTGAATTGTGACCTCGGAGACTTGTTTCTAATCACCTAAAGCCTTGCTAGTGGGAACATCTAGTAGTTTATAATTGTCAATCTGTGAAACGAGATCCAGCCCAGGAAAGTGAAATACAGTGAAATAACGAGAGAAGGAATGCATGAATAGAAGAATAACCCGTTTGCGCTCAGTTCTGACCGAATTCCATCGGCGTGATCGCTCAGTCCCTACTCACCTGTCTTCCAAACCTTCCTAACGTACTCTTCAACGTCCGCAAGAAGCTCTTTGGGTCTCTCCATGGCCCCGAAATGACCTCCATGCTCGTGTTGATTAAAGTACACGAGGTTGCAGGTCTTGGCTGCCCAACTTTTGGGAACTGGGAAGATCTCGTGCGCAAAGAGGGAGTAGCCGCATGGCTTTGCAACATATGGGAGTTGCACATGGGCGAGGTTGGTGAGCACACTGATTCTCGCCATCTTTGGCTTCTCATCTGGGTTGCCCATTCCGCGATTGTGGTACATGGCCCGAGGGTAAGTATCCGTTAGCCAATACAGCGTGACTGTCTCGAGGATCTTGTCGAGGGGAGGATCTTGATCAGTCCATGCGAGAATCTTCTCTCCGATCCAACTGAGCAGTGCTAGTGGACTAGCGCTCAGTGCCAGTCCGACCGTGGCACTTCGTGTCCCTTGCAACAAGCCAAAGGCATTTCCGGTATCCAGGAACTCCTTCGCCTTCTCCAATGCCTCCTTCTCCAGCTCATCTGTGAGAACCTCGTCTTTGTTCAGCGGCGGGATACTCATCATGTTGACGTGCATGCCCTTGCAAGCATCCGAAGTCATGGCGAGGAATCGGCTAACGAAGCTGCCAAGGTCGCCCCCCTGGGCAAGATATCCAGAACCAAAGCCCAAACCGACCATCAAATTGTTGAGGGCGCTGGCCGCCAGATCAACGCCGTAATCAACGTTGACAGGAGGACCAGAGGAGTAGGCGTAGCCGGGGAGTGACGGGACGATGATGTGATAGGGCAGTTGCTGGGGAGTGTACCGCTCTTTGAGGATGTCAAGAAGATCAAGAAACTCGCAGATGGACCCGGGCCAGCCGTGAAAGAAGGCAATGGGGATAGCGTCGGGCTTCTCCGAGAACAGAGCCAAGAAGTGAATGTCAATGTCGTTACCCTGCGAATCCTTCACCGAAGCCTTGAAGTTGGGGAAGGAGTTGATGCGATCTTCGTGCTGACGCCAGTCAAACGTGTTTAGCCACTCTTTCTTTGCATTCTCGAGCCAATCTCTCTCCATTCCATACCTGCGGCCAGCGTGGGTGTTTTCAAACACGGGAGGGGCAATTGGGGAGAGCTCAACGAGCTTCTTGAAGTGCTGGAGCTTTTCTTCGGCAACGTGAGCCTTGAAGGGTTTCACATCGAGGGTTATACCGGAAGGGAGGTTTGAGTAGTTGGCCATGATGATAGAAGGGAGATGAGTAAAAAGAGAATGGTGTTGATGAATGGAAGGGGGATGGGGTGAACGGTGAGTGTAGAGTGAATGAATTATATCAGTGAAGCCGGCCAAAGTCGCCCCTTTATGTCAAATTTAGAAGCGACGGTTCAGAACATTGGATGATTCTTTAAGATTCTCCAAATTTGTAGAAATATCTAGAAGATTCCTTTTTGGAGGAGTAGTTCAGGGATCAGCGCTCAAGTGCTTATCCTGAAAGCCACACACGAAATGAAGGATGGGGGATAGACGCATGTGAATAAACCACGCGCTTGATCGTTATCGGTATCGTAATACACGGGCGGGGAAAGTTTTATTCTGTCATTGGAATACTGTTATCATGTCCCTTGTTTAATATTGGCGTACCTAGGTAAAACTGGTTTGGCAGGGATAAATAGGTGCTGTATTCATTGCCACATCTAGGATATGCGCTATCTAGTTAGGCAGCAGCCCGGCTCAAGACACGGCTCATGTCTTGGATGTACAGGTTTCCCTTTTATTATAAACATAAGATGTGCTCTCATTGACTCATAAAATTTCATCTGCGGCCTAGCTTTGACCTTTCCTACTTCTCGTCTCCTTCTGTATGCTTCCCTTCAGTATCGTCACCCTTGCCCTCGTCCTTGCTCTTCTCCTTAGTCTTTTCCTTAGTCTTCTCCTCCTTTTTCTTCTTTTCCTTCTCATCATCGCTCTTACCCTTCTCATCTAGCTTGGCTTGAATCTTAAGCATCGCAGATAGATGAATCTGGGCCTCTTCGGTCAGCGCCGCGTTGTCGGGATTTTCGGGATCGTCCAGCCTTTCCATGACAGCCTCGAACGCTAACCGGTGTGTCTCCCATCTCGACTTCAACTCCTCCTCTGTCTCAGCGGGAAGTGGATTAGTTTCCTTGGTCTCTTCCTTGTCCACCATTTTGATGGATGTTCGCGCGTCGATGATTCCTGAAACAGGTGCATCTAGCTTGTGCCTTCTTCGCATATGATCAACTAGATTCCACCGACGAGGAAAGCCGTTACCGGGTGTTGCGCGCTCGCACCCTTCTTGGGGACACAAGAATGGCTTATCACCGTAACCGTGCAATGCGTGTGCTTCTCGTTCGTGACGGAAGAGACAAGCTGTTGAGGAAAAGGAAGTGCTTTGGCAGCCTGGAACTCTGCACTTGTATGGTTTGAGGTGAGAGTCGATAAACTTGCTGTAAAGGGTAAAAGCGTGAGCGTAAGGATGCTAGTTGATGTGAATAAATACTTACTCAAATGTGCACTTGAGTTTGGCCGGCTTATGATTGCATCCTGCATCCTTCTCCCATGGGCAGTGATACAAACCATCCTGTCCTCGAGTGCCCCTGTACAGTGGATGCTCTCTTCCGGGTGGCTTGCTGATCAGTGCTCTGTCAACGGGTCTCTGATTGAGATGAGTCGGGTTCATCGTATCACTGCCGAAGAGGGCTTGGATAGCTTGAGAGTGATCATCGGCCACAGGTTCGGCCGAGGGTAGGTCATCCTCCCAAAGAGGACGTGAAGGACTGCTGGCCTCGAAAAGGCGCATTGGGGAGTCCGGTACCTCGAGGAGGAGGTGTATGTTGCTAACTTCCGTTGAAGCAGGTGGGCTGGACGGCACTATTACTTCGTGATGCTGGAAGGGCTCCTCGGGTTCGAAAACAGGCCAGTCTGGCGAGTCCTGAAACGTGGGGATTCTGTGTACTCCCTCATCTTCTAGGGCCTCTCCTCGCTGTTCGTCATAGACGGGCTTCATCTCTTCATCTATCGGCACCTGGTGTGGGTCTGTTTCGTTGCCATTTGTTCCTTGGCGTTGTTGCTGATCCCCTAATCGTGGGCTTCGAGGTTCGACATCTCGGGGTTCAATCTTCACTGATGGGTTACAAATAGGCAAGCAGTGACTATCGACAATCGGGGTTTGTTCACTGCTAGGAACTTCATTTGAGTTCTCTGCCTTGACACTCTTCTGGTCAAGCTCCATACAGCAGCTTTCTGGGGAATGGCATGGCGGTGGTTTGGCCTGGGACGAGATATCGGGCACATCCTTCTTCTCTGTTGGACTGCTAGGGATATTGGTGACATCTGTGTGATTGACGGGTTGTGGTAGAGTCTCGAGTTTGGTGTCACTCAACGAGGGCCCTGGTTGGTCGTCTTGGGTCTCGGTACAACGCCTCTTGTTATTCGGACGCACCAAGACTTGATCCTCGCAGCGACTCTGTGGATTTGAAGGCTGTGAAGGTTCTGGCTGGTCCCTTTCTCGATATCGCTTCTTGCTCACTGGTTCTAGCAGCAGCTGGATGCGATTTGCTGGCGGGCGTCGTCGTTGCAGTGCTTCAGACAAGAAACCTTGCCCCTGATCTTCTCGCTTGATGAACTGCCTCTGACTTGACGGAACGGTTGACTCTGAGGGACATATTTCTTGCTCGGACCGTGTCAGCAGCAGTCTGTTCTTGCTCTTGGCCTCGAGCAGCACTGTCTGCAACTGGGAGCTAGACAAAGGCTGTGGAGTCATTTGCACAGAAGCGAAGGATCACTACTCTAGTCCAAGATTAGAGTAGAGTATGATCGTGGGCTAGGAGGAATAAGGAAGTTTCGTCCGTCGGTCCGGAGCAAATGTCAGCCTATTCTCAAGGGTACAGCCGGGCGGGGGTCGAGCCAATGGACAGCACTGGAGGGTCAGCCCAATCATCATGTCTGAAGGCGTGGCCTGGTCTTGGCTTGGACAGGGATGTTGCTGGACCCGCCATGGACTGATCTGGGGGAGGGTCGTCATCTTGGATGGCTGAGTGGGCGCAGCCTTATTTGTTGGTTGATGTGCTGCCTGGATATCGTAGGGCTGGGCCAGACACTCTCAGGGGCACAGAGGTGAATTGAAACACCGTAATTCTTTAGCTTGGAGACCATGAAAATCGTTACAGGGGTAGTTGTGTGGTTCAACTAACACTACTCAACCTGACTTTGGACCACGGCCAACACTGCTTCCTCACATTGTTCAACGTTTCCTCCAACAGAGAAGACCCACAGCTTGTTTCATATAAAGATTCCCCTACCCAGCGTCAAGGGACGCGAAAAGGGCTGGAATACGAGCGAGCATCCGTTGGCTCACAAGGCGGCGCAGCAGAACCAACAGCTGGCTAACGGTCACGAAGGAGCGAAGGATCCCCGTTAGTACCATGTTACGCAACCCAAACGAACCTCAAGAGCTAATATAAAAACCGCGGCATTCTGCCTTCCCGAGCGTAATTGTAAATAACCCTTCTCACAACCGACTAGGTGAAAATTCGCCATGATGAGCACCTCCACGGACGCTTTAGCGGCAAACACTCCTGGATTCACCACACAGACCACACCGTTGCATATCCCTCGTTTTACTCCTGGGCCAGGATGCATCAACGCTTCCAACATTTTCTATGAGACAGACGAATGCTCTTGGGGTACTGGAATAGGCCTATACAAGCCAGATACGCACACGTGCACCTTCTTTGGTATTGACGCAGTTTGGGATGAGCCAACCAACGATTGCCTCCCAGGTTATCGAGATATCGCCACGGAATGTCCTGTTCAGTACACGGTCGCAAGTACTTGGGATTGGGAGCAGTCCAATGGCGAGACGACTCGCGAGATCTTCTGTTGCCCAACGTGAGTTCCCAAAGAAGATCCGCACTGGCGTTGGCTGACTTGTGAGCAATACAGTGTCTATGATTTCAAGTGGCGTGGAATGGCAACCTTGACAGACAATAGAGGCAGCTCCGCCAGTCTAACGATTTCGTCGTGCGTAGCCAGGAGACCGTCATTTGCTGGAAGTCCTCCATGGGCGTTGAACATCAGCTACTGGTCGACATCCGGTGAAGAGGTCGTCAAGGCTGGAACAACCGCAGAATTCGAGCCTGAGACAGACAAGCTCGTAGCTTCTGCCGCCATCATAACCTACGTGATCAACAAACGCGGTTCGACTTGTGTCCCAGACTGTTCAACGCCCTACACAGGTGGAGTGTGGCCACCGCCGGTGACGAAGCCATCGTCGACTCCTCCATCGAAAGATGATTCATCCCTGAGGGACTGGGGACAGCTTTTCTATATGTTTATTGGATTTGGCGTGGGTGTGACAATTCTCTGTATTGGATGTTGTGTTTGGGGTTGCATGAGAATGAAGAAGAGGAGGGCGATCGCACGGGGACAAGCATTAGAGGCGGTGCCGGGGAATCAAGGGGTGGTGCAAATGGGAAATATTGCGGGGACTAACAAAGCCAATTAATATCTAATATTATATTTAATGTTAATACGCCTTTATAGTAATATTGTTTTTAATTACTGACTCTATGAAGAAACATGGAGCCGACGCCTGTGAATGCCAAGGACACAACCTCAGAGACAACCCCACCATTGCTGGGGACGGGGACTTGCTCATCAGAGGTACCAAGACCACCGGAGGAGTTTCTTGGCACTTTTCTGTCTCTTGGACGGAAGGTTGTTTACTCGTGAGCCTTCGAACTCGTCTGATGAGTCATATCCCTAGGACAACACTTGGCCAGAGAGGTACTGTAGGACGGAAATGCGGTCTTGAGCCTAACCAAGGTCGAGGCATTGGCCGTGTATCTGTAGGGAAACCTGCGACATGGGTACAATCACGCGCCTGCTTCGTTTTTCATGAGGAAAAACTCCGCGGAGAATTGACACTAACCAACTGGCTATGCTCGAGCTGGTCCTTGCCCCTGACCTACCTAAACTTTCCTTTTAGCCAAAGACCCTAATCCATGTTATTTGAAGAAGGAAATAACCAGTAAACCTTTAAAATTTCTGGGTCAAGAGCCACGTTCCAAGCCCCTGGTGATTCCTCCACGCGGGGGTGGACCTGTTAGTGGCTAGGGTTTCCGGTAATGGAATCATATCATGAGAAATAGGCTTTGGAAGCTTCCCTGGAAAGACGTAATAGAGATCTCAAGACCACGTCCGACTGTCTTTATCCGTCCGGGACGATCTTGGTGGGCAATCATCACACGACTGAAGGTCGGGTCAGTCGTCGGCACAGGACCTTGGTCTTTCAAGGCGGGGCCTTCTTGTTCCCGTGGCTGGTGCTTAAGACTTCCCTTTGTGGTAATTGATAGTCTAGTCAGTGGATAGTACAGATCGGACAGAGCGGTTTCTCATTCCACAGTATTTATACTACAACCCCCTTTCCCCCGTACACTAACTTACCGATTTACAACTACCTACATTTTCACTTTAGCCTCTTGGAAACACAACAAGAAACAAATTTGTCACAATGAGACCCCTTTCACTCGCAACCATCTTCTTAGTAGGTGCCTCCGCGGCCACCTCAGATCAATGCCAGCCCCAGAACTGCACCGATGTGCACGTGTTCCTCGTCCGTGGCACCAACGAAGCATACCCAGGCGACTCCGTATCTATCGCCAAGGCCATCTGCGATGACTGGAAGGACTGCTCGTGGTCTAGTGTCCAATATCCTGCATCCTTCCGCCCCACCTACTGCTCGTCGCTCCATGCGGGTATTGAGGCACTTTCTTCTACTGTCAGCAACTATAGTGAGAGATGCCCCCAGGCCAACTTGGTACTTTCTGGGTTCTCCCAGGGAGGCCAAATTGTTGGTGATTACCTTGGTGGGGGTGGTGGGCAACAACCTGGAGCTACTGGCTGCAAGCAGAAGACGAATCCTCCGCTGGATCCCGAGTCTGAAGTTGGCCAGAAGAGTGAGTCAATCCACTTTGCTATTGTGATAACTAGAATCCCATAGAAATAAGGGAGAGCCCATCACTGATATGAGTACTTTGTAGTCATCGCCGCTCTGATGTACGGCTCTCCCCGTCACGCAGCCAACCAAACCTATAACCTTCTTGTGGGAGAGCGATTCCAGTCTGTAAGTAGAATTCATTTCGGCACTGAAGGTCTTGGACTATGTTAATTTCTTGTATCCAGGGTTGGCCAAAAGAAGGCAAACAGCTTGAGTCACTCAACCGTTGGACCAAAGTCTTGCGCGACTACTGCAACATGGAAGATCCGGCTTGTGCTGGAGGCGATGACTGGACGGCTCACACGAGTTACTTTGAGCTGTATCCTGCGGATGCTGCTCAGTTTGTTCGATTTGCCCTTTGCGCTTAGTTACAAGTACCAAGATGTTGTGGTGGATATGATTGTATACTCTACGAACAGATACGGCATCTTCAGGCCATTTCTCGTCTACAAAGCTCGCCAGCCTTATGGTCAGTTGAGATAACATGCTCCGCATCCCCAACATCTCCAATATGGAAAGCCATCGCCATCCCCCTTGCCATATGAACCAGCATGTGACAATGCAGCATCCAAATCCCTGGGTTGTCTGCCACTAACGCCAACACTACATGGCCCCTCCGGGGAACGCTTGCTGTGTCCTTTCGTAGCGGAAAGTCCAGATTGAGGCCATTTGGCGGCTGTTCACCGGAGTTAGGGTTATAGCTGCCCCAGCCACTACGGCCTTCATCCCTGTAGGACGAGAGAAGGTAGAAGGGATGCCCATGTAAATGAAATGGGTGGGCACCGTCGTCGAGGTTGTTGATGACAATGTCCACTCTTTCAGGTTCGTCTGAAGACAATCCAATAAAGGGGACGAGCTGGTTGTCGCCCCAAGCAGACCTGTTTTGAGAGAGTAGGGGGGGGCTCTGCGGTTTCCAAGATGTGTGGTTGATGAATCCGACAGGCTCGTAATTCAAATGTGCTAGCTTTTCCGTCTTGGCGTATAGGACAAACGTCTCCTTTGCTGTAGATGGTATTTCAGAAACTCGCGTGGCAGCGGTGAGATTCTGGAGATATAAGGCTCGGGTCTCACTTGGCGCAAGATGTTCTTTATGACCGTCCTCGCTTCCTTTGCCTTTGAACATGAGAAAACTTTGTGTCGGGTTCAATGCTGGATTGGGATACCCAAAGTTTCTGGAGTTTCTGTTAGCATTCCATAACAGCGTCGAGAAATGACAGCATACTCAGAATCCAAGTCTATCCTGAGCAAATGATCTCCTGAGTAGTCTTCAGTCCACTCGACATCAACTTCTACCCTTTCTCCGGGATAGATAATGCCGATAGAGTGGCTCTTCTCCGCTCGAACACCAAAGCCGCCATCCACGCGAGTTGGCTGCATCGTTGCTCCGTCTATCTGCACACTGAAGCCTGCGACTGAGCCCGTATTGACGAAGCGCATTCTAGTCGCTTTATCTCTAGATGGGCCAAGGAGTGTCGCGAGATCATCTGCTGTGTTCTGAGAACAGACAACCGGCCTGGCAGGAACCGCCATGGAACAGTTGAAACGTCCTCTCCCATTCAAGAGCAGTGAGTCGGGAACTGGCTCATTCCCTCGACTGCTGGCATCGGCGTACCAAGCCAAGACTTCAGTCTGATTTCTATGAAACCAATCACTGACCATGGCCAAGTAGTCCTCTTGCGGTGGGCTTGCTTCCTGCGGCGAGTGCACGACAAGACCTCCCCAGAGCCCGTCAGCTCGTTGAACTTCAAAATGGCTGTGCCACCAGAAGGTGCCGTATTCATCATGACCAATTGTGAAGTTGTAGGCATAATCCTGACCTGGTGCAATAGGGCATTGTGTGATCCCCACAGCACCATCCATCAGATTTTGTTCCTTCATTCGTAGGCCATGCCAATGAATGGAGACGCCCTCCATGTCCAGGTCATTGTGGATGTGCAGCACGAGTCGGTCGCCAGACCTCGCCTCAATGGTTGGACCTGGGAACTCATCTACGATATTATGTTAGAAACATGAGGAAGAAAAAAGCATTGACACTTACCGTTGACAAGATATACTCGCTTCTGAACGCCGTCTGGCGATCTGAGTCCAGCTGTGATGGTCCAGTTGAAAGTGAGTGTTGTTGGTGGTCGCGATGCATGTTCTTCTGGATGCAGCCGAATGACAGGATGGGATCGTCCTTTTTCCGAGCGTTGTTCTGTTGCTATTGATGGAACGACGAAACCAAATATGTACAGTAACGCGATGGTGACAACAACTACTATCATGCACCATACACGTCGCCCTGTGAACTTGGTGCGGCGTCTCACTATACGATGCGATGCTTCAGTCGGTGACTTTTGACCTTCATCTTGCAGCTCAAACTCGTCGAGAAGACCATCGTGTTCTTCATCGTGGGTCATTATGGCTGTGTCATTTGTTGAGTTGAAAATAACCTCGGCTTCTTGGTGGTGACCTTGGAGTAATTGAGTGATATTCGACTTCAAACCCGTGCCGTATTTCCGCAGCGTCACGTGTACGTGCAACGTCCCTGTGATGTTGTTGATGAGTAGATCTCGCACGAGATGCAATGGCTCAAGGTGATTGGTTGGGATGATGGTGTTTCACCTGGACCCAGTTTGCATCGGTCGGGGGAATAAGTTAGCATATAACATGTCCTCCAGATCCAGTTCAGATCTGCATCTAGAGTTGCAATAAGAGTGGTTTCATTTATTTCCGCGTGATATTGTCTGCTAATCACAAAGGGCGGATTTGAAACGTGTAAGTTGGTTCTTATCAACCCTCTCAACTACAAACAAAACGACCATCGTCATTCTGACCCTTGATAAATCTGCCAAGTATATGAATCCACCATGTTGCAACATCTCGAGTCTTGGCTTCTCTGGACTTGGAAGTCTCTAGCGATCTGGCCTGGCTGTTTCGAAATGGTCATCTCTCGAGGTACAGCTTGGTTTCTTGCGGCCGTCTTGGCCCTCACAGGACCCGCGACATCAAAGAGCTTAGCTGATATTGATCATGTCATCTTGTTTATGCAAGGTAAGCCTTCTTCTTGTAACATGGAATGACCTTATCTAACCCTAGGATAGAGAATCGTGCCTTTGATCACTACTTTGGTACCATGGCTGGCGTTCGCGGTTTTGCAGACCCAAACGTCCAGTACAACAACGGAGTTCCAGTCTGGAAGCAGTTTGTAACTCCTAATCTGAGCAAGGACACCGACTACATCACTCCTTGGTACCTCAACTACCTCGGAGGAACATGGCCAGAGGCTACGCAGTGCATGTCCGCTGGATCCAATGGCTGGGACGCCAACCAAGCTGCCTGGAACCATGGCGCCAACGACCACTGGGCTGTCAACAACACTCCCTATAGCATTGGATATTACAAGAGGGAGGACCTTCCTGTTCACTTTGCCTTGGCCGAGGGATGGACTCTTGGTGACATGTACCAAGAGTCAGTCATCGCCTCTACAAACCCCAACCGCGTCATGTGGGTTAGCGGTTCCATCAACGTTCCCGGTTCTCCTCAGACCAAGGATGAAGGCGGTTATCCTTACATCGACAACAATGAGACGCCTGGGTGTGATAGGGACGGCATCAACTGTTATCCTCTCAAGTGGAAGACGGTTGCTGAGAAGTACGAGGATGCCGGTGTATCTTGGAGCGTCTACCAAGACGCCGACAACTTTGATGACAACCCCTATGCTTGGTTTGAGCAGTTTCAAGACGCCAACAAAGGATCCCCTCTCAACGCAAAGGGCATGAAGGGACTGTCTCTTGACACTTTCTATGCTCAGGCCGCTAACGGGACGCTTCCTGAGGTTTCTTACATCGTTGGACCTATGCAGCTATCAGAACACCCTCCTTACTCACCCAACGACGGATCCTGGCTACAACGAAAGGTGGCTGAAGCTGTCATCAACTCGCCCAAGTACTCCAAGACCGTTTTGATTGTCTCGTACGATGAGACGGGCGGTTGGGCTGATCACGTCAGCCCGTATCATTCTCCAGATGGGACTGCCGGTGAATGGCTTGATGATCCTTACGGTCAAGCCGGCCGCACACCAACTGGCCCTGGTTTCCGTGTCCCTTTTTATATCATCTCTCCTTTTACCCGAAACGGCGGCGTCTTCACCGAACACTGCGATCACACTTCACAATTGATGTTTATCGAGAAATGGCAGGCCGCCAAGGGTCGAGATGTCAGGACGGATGAGATTGTCCCATGGCGTCGTGAGAACATGGCTGATCTTGTCAACGCCTTTGACTTTGAGCGCCCTGATTACAGTATACCGAATCTACCGGATGCTCCTGAGCCCCACAAGAACAGCAAAGGTGAATACGATGGCTCATCGCACTGCGCTTCTCAGTACGGCAATGGACGGCCTATGGTCCCTTACACTGGAGATGGCAAAGTCGATGACACCAAAAGTCTTGCCGAAAAGGGCTTCAAAAATGTCCGTGGTCTCCTCACCGAGGGTCGCACTCTTGTCTTTGAGACTTCGGGTCAAGCCTTGAGCATCTCTCAATACAGTAGGGCTGTCGGGTTAGGCACTGCCACAAAGAACCACGACCACGTCGAGCAGGGTTGGATTATCCACTCAGTCGAGATTGGCGGTGATGAGTTTACCATCAGCTCTGCCAAGAACAACCTCTACATCTGTAACAAACTAAGGCTTTGTAAGAACTCTGGGGATGCCATCGTCTTTGTCGTCGATTTTGAAGCGAGCAAGGGGTACTCATTCCAGGCCAAGGACACAAGGGGATATCTAGTTGCTGGAAGGAGGAAGCAGCTGAGCTGGCAGAAGGATCAGGCTTTTTGGAATGTTTTCAGTGTGACTTACTAGTTACCTTCTTGCCTTGGATTGGACGCCAGAGGTGATGATCGGTTCACGTCGGTAACTAGTTGATAGGCTTGCCGAATAGGATAGGATGTTCAACTGAAGGCCTCGTCGCGTCCATCTACCGGCAAGACTCGGCAATTTCGGGCCTCATCTCTAGAGCAATCTCATACAATATGTTTATTTCTGCCTTGCCGTTTCCTCACCAGATCACGACGAAAGCAAATGCCATTGTCGCATCTGATTGGTTGACTCGTAACTATCTGATCCGCCAACCGGCAAAGACGGCCACGGCCGAGTTATTGGCAGCAAAGTTTGCCTCCGATTCGTGCTCCCGTAGCACCGCGCCACTTTTTGGCTTTCATGTTTGAGCCCGCGGAGCCCGAGTCAGCAGGGAAAATGGCCGAGTCTGGATCTTGAAGTTTTGGGTGCACGCACGCGCGGCTCATCTCATGCCCGCTTTACAACACACACATGTTGTGCCAAACATGTCAAACATACTTGCTGATGTCTACTTTATCAGACAACGGTATCATGTATGAGTAAATGGTTCGGAGATTCTAGAAATATCATGATTATCTTCGTTTCGGGCTCTCCGCTGGCACCAGGCTTGCCTGGGGCTGAGGCCATCAGCACAATTCCATACTACCGAGCGCCCAATTTCCATATTTGTCGTACTTCGTATTCATAGAGCGGAGCTTACTTCACTCTACATAATTATACAGTGCGTATCTCGTAGAAAATGCTCCCTTCGTAGACAGCGATTGCGCGGCCTTGACCTCCAATCAAAATGCCCTCCTGACGGTGTCCGTGGCCACCGAGTCCGTGGCTATTTTTGCACAGCCACCAGCATCGATATGCGACAGACATGAGATGTTCGACAGTGAGGGTGCCGTACTTCCGATCTCTTACCTGGCGCCAAGCCAGGCGTCTGCCTTGCGCCTTGTCAAGAGGGGAGATATAACTGTCCGAGAGCCCCCTATCAGGGAGTCGAGCAGCAGGTGAAGCAACCTAGTTAGCCTCTCAACCTTTCATTCCTTTCCATCTCACATCTCTCTCCATTTTTACTCAAGCCATCTACCATGCGCGGGTCCAGTATGCAGTCTTCTTCTTCCTCATTGACCTGTGAAGGCTTTTCCCTAGACACACCCAGACTATCAACATCTCCTTCTTCGACAACTCAAGTATCTGAAGAAACCATCATTTCTCGGACTTATTATGCCGCTTGTGACCTTCTCAAAATCGACTACGACCCTAGCTCAGGAGAACATCATAGTATCGACGATGCTTCGACAGTCTTCGATCAAGCATACCAGCTCCACGCCGGGACCGCTCACATGGGCATTCTCGACCCTGCCTACAAAGTCTTCACCAGCCACCAGGGACTAGGCGCCTTACTATACAAGCTCCAAGCCCGTACTGCTGTCGTTGCGGGCGACCCTCTATGCACGATCGAACGCCGGACGCCCCTCCTAGAGGAATTCGCCATCTTCCGTAAGAGACAAGGCCTTGGCCTTGCATTTGTTGGTGCCAGTGAGGAATTTGCCCAATACGCTCACCAGCAAGGATGGACAACACTACGTTTCGGCAATGAACGAGTCATCAACCCTCTCACCAACAAAGTCTTACGGAATGAAGCAAGCAAGCGTATGATCAGCCAAAACAGAATGCTCCTTGACCCTAAGCGCGGCGGCACATCACTAAAGGTGTACTGCCCAAGTGTCACTGGCGTTGATGCTTCACTGGAATATCGGCTACAGCAGCTCTACGACGATTGGCGACAGGAGAGGAACCATAAGTGTGGGAAAGACTTGCAGGCCTTTGTCACTATTTATGATCTCTTCTCATACCCAGCTTCAACATTATTTCTTTACACCACCGACAGGGATGATTCCATCACCGGGTTCGCAACTCTAAGAGCACTCGGTGCACAAAATGGATTTCACATCGACCCCTTTATCGCCTCTTCTACTGCCCCCCGCGGAATTACCGATCTACTCATCATCACCGCCATGCAAATCCTCAAACATGCCGACATTGGATACTTGAGCTTGGGGTTCGAGCCAGCTTCCGATATTCAAGAGGTGCATGGACAGACAAAGCTTGAGTCTTGGGTCTGGAAACAGGGCTATAATCGCGTTATCAAGTCGGTTCCCGTGACTGGCAAGGCTGCTTATTTCAACAAGTTCTATCCTGATGATTCTCTCAGCTCAGATTTATTCATTTGTGTTCCCGGTAGGGGCATTCCAGTTCGGGGGTCACTTGCTCTGATGCAGTTCGCCAACATGAATGTATGGCAATTACTGACACATAAGAAGGGGAAACATAAGAGTCCCAAAACTGCACCATTGTCGTAGCGTCGCAGTTTTCTTTGTTGTACTATAGAGGGCATTTAGACATGAACAAACAGTATCTGGAACACAAGGGAGCAGGATGGGGCATGTTCGATGGGATAGACCAGCCATTAACTGTAACATATGTAGTCGAGTATTTTCTTTTGTTGCGATTCTCAAATCAAAAACCAGTGAAACTATCCTCAGCGCCATCACGAAACTAAGTGCTCCCCAAGACGAATATGCACCTCCTCGTAGACTCTTCTGACATAGACCATGTGTTTTAAGTAATAGCAACAATCACACCAGCGCTTGATCCAGCCGATGATGAGCCTGCCGCAAGCCTCAACCTTTCCAGCTCGGCGACGCCACTAATGACAACCTCATCCAACTGAGCTTGACTCAGTCCTGGCTTCTGAATCTCAATGCCTCCGCCTTGACGCTTCTGGCTACCTGGACCTTTCTCCAATCGGTAGGTGGCGAGGACGCTACCTCCGCTCTCCAGAATGAGGTTTCCGCCGCTTGAGAAACAGCCGCCACCGTTCTTTTGCCAGGTTAGGTAGCCTAGACCGGTGTTGCTCGGGAAGTCCTTCTTGAATTTGACGAATGAGTTTCCGAGGTTCATGTCCACCTTGCTTGAGAAGGAATGGTAGGTGAGAGTCCCGCATGGAGGTCCGTTGTCGCCGCGCATGACATGGACGGGTCCAGAACCGGAAGACTTGAAGCCAAAGTTGAAGGTGTAGACGGTCTGACCCGTGTTCGAGTCCGCCACATAGTACACCCTATCGCCCGCTGCTCTCACTTGGAGAGACATGGGAGTGCCGGACGGGCCTTGGCCATACCCTTGTTGTTGTTGCTGCTGCTGTGGTGGGAATCCATTGGATGGGTGCTGATTGTAGGGACCCTGAGGCGGGCCCTGTTGGTATCCGTGCTGTTGTGGTCCACCATACTGCTGAGGTCCGTTGTGCTGCTGAGGGTATTGGTTGGCATGTGGCCACTGTTGGGGAGGAGGTTGGCCGTAATAAGAGGGGGGACCGTTCTGTGATTGCCAATCTTGTTGATATTGTTGGCTACCGTATTGTTGATCCTGGTATGGGGGCTGTTGCATTGGAGGCTGGGCATAGCCACCGTTGTATGAAGGAACGGGAGAGTGGCTGTTTGAGTGCGAGGACGAGAGGGTTGAGAGGAAACCCTTGACGTGGTCGCCAAGAGAACGGTCTGACATTTTGAGAGGTGAAGATGTTTGAATAATAGGTGATAAGAGTCTGATGGAGATTGAAATCAGAATGAGTATTCGAAACCATAGTTATACCTGCTTCTGAAGACCCTCTCCCTATCATTCTTGATCTCTGAATAGGTCCCTCTGGCGCTCGGTTCCACCGCTTTGGGCTTAGCATGCTTAACTCAGCCTTGAAGGTGGACCTTTGACATCATCACCTGAAGTCGTTGCCCAGTGCTTATGTCTCGGCACGACATGTCATTGGTGGATGCCTCATTTAACACCTCACCAGCAAGCTCAGGAATCAGACATGGCCGTGGCTGAAACCAATCATCAACTATGCATGATATCCACAGTCGAAGCCCTGCGGTCATATTGTGGCTCGTGCCGCGGGATCCCCATTGCCAAGTGATCCTCAACGTAAGCTCAAGGTTGGGAAATCGGTCCAGGGGCCAATGAAACATTGATGGGGAGGGCTTTCTCGCAAAAAGCAGCGCTATTATCGTCCGATGGACAGGGAGGCGAGTCTTGGCAGAATCAGCTGTCAGAGTTGTAAACCCATACTGACTGAAGAGGTTCCAATAGGGAGGGATTCAAGTGCTTTAAGTTAATAATATAATATGTGACTGTAGCAAAGTGGATTTAATTGCTATTATATTTGTATAGACGTTTGAGTAGTGATGTCTTTAATGGAAATATAATAGTAGTCTAGAGGGAAACAAGGTTGGAGATGTGATGGCCCAGGGTAGGCAAAACCCAGGAGTTATAATAGATTTAATTAGAGGAAAAGCCCGGCTTTTAGAACATTGTTGGCATTTTAGCGCCCTTAGACCTATATCCCCGTTGAACAAAGATGTTAGGTTTATTATAAAGACGTCTATTAAACGTACTGTTTCCAAAGAGGGTCTATACTTGCAGCACTACAACCCATTTTCTAAGAACCTATTGGGAGGGGGGTCACCTACATCTCTCGCCTCGTTCATAGCCACGGAGCTGGAGATCCCGCTCCTTGCCCACGGAAGATATAACGCTCTTCACAACCGATCTTGACACATACGACCACATCTGCTAGAAAGCTCGGGATCCCGTCCGATCTCCCATCGATAACCTAGCAAGAGTTGGATTAGTAGCTGGGTCGGTGACGACTAGCGAATCCCCAATGGTGTATGTCGATTATTTTTGCCTACTACCTTTTTCGTCTCCAGTCAGGCGATGACGTGGAAGGCAAACATCGGTCAGAAAGCCGAGTCCCACTTGGGACAACAATTAAAGGGATTAATTATCGTATGATCGTACAATGAATGAGAATGGGAATCTCTGAGACATAATTGAGAGAATGCAACAGTGACACAGATCGACACGATTTAGGTCAAGAGCAGCTATATTGGAAGCTCTCTATTATTCCGTGAAGATCATTATTAAAGAAGAGCTGATCTACCTTTCTTGTTCAATGTTACATGCCGTCTGACTCTCGGATGTTTTTCCGATTCTGTTCGTTTTCCGAACTCCAACTTTTCCGAACACGGTGCGGAGGTCACGCCTTCATTTCGTGATACTCGTCCGACAGTAAATTAGAAAATGATAGTTGAGAGCTGGAAAGTAGTAGCTTGATAAAGGACATCTATCAATGTAAACAGCCTAATTAATTAATTCTCGTTTCACTGTCCGAAACCTATGATGTAATCTTGTAGGACAAATCCTGAGGTCAAAAAACCCTAGCTTCCGATGTATCCCCCGCACCTCACGCCAAGGTTACACCATCATACGATACCCCGGACTCGCGGTCATTAGGTTTGACTCTGACGTTCCGGCAGTTGCTAAAAAGCCCGTAAAACGACTCGAAACGATCGATCGACAAGGTCCGATGCCAACTGCGAAAAAGGGCCGTGTGTCGCCGAGGCGGGGTAAGGATGGATATAAAGAGGGCGAGTCGGTGAGAAAGTCGCGCTTCTTCAGCTCTACCACCATGGCTATGTCGGTTCTGACGCTTGCTGTTCTTGGACCCATTGGCTTGGGTCTTTTTCACCATGTTGAGGCCAAGGCAGCCGTACGGCCATTGCCAGATGCGGCACAGGTGATTAACCAGAAGAGCTTCCTTGTCCTGGACAATATTCCGGCACCGAAGGAGTTTTTAGCAACCAAGGTGAGCATCATGAAATACTTGCAATGATACCCCCAACTAACAGATTATAGGAATTCACGTGGCCTGGGGTTACGCAGAAATCCCTCAGTGAACGACCCTTCCACATCTATGACCCTGAGTTTTACGACATTATTGGGAGTGACCCCTCTTTGACATTGCTCTCTACTTCAGACAAGGATCCCATCTTCCATGAAGCTGTCGTCTGGTAAGTGAAACGCACCAAGTTCATGGGTGACTTTATCTCACATCACCAGGTACCCTCCTACCGATGAGGTCTTTTTTGTTCAGAACGCGGGTGATCCCGATGCTGGGACAGGTCTGAACAAATCATCCGTCATTCAAAAGATTTCCCTCGCAGAGGCTGAGGCCTTGAGAAATGGTTCTCACGAGGCGAGTGAGATCAAGATTACAATCGTGGACTCGAAGCCACAAGTTATCAACCCTAATGGTATGTAAGATGAGAGTATCTAGGATAGGTATTGACAAGTCCGCAGGCGGCACAAACTACAAGGGCCAGATCATCTTTGCGGGCGAAGGCCAGGGAGACAAGATCCCCTCTGCCCTCTACCTTATGAACCCCGAGAAGCCATACAACACTACGAGTAAGCCCCCACCAGTAGAATGTAATGATAGTCTGGCTGATGCACTCCCCAGCCCTCATCAACAACTTCTTCGGTAGACAGTTCAACTCTCTCAACGATGTCTCCATCAACCCCAGAAACGGCGACATTTACTTCACCGATACCCAGTACGGCTACTGGCAGCATTTCAGGCCCGAGCCAGGTCTGCAGAACCAGGTTTACCGTCTCAACATGGAGACCGGAGCAGTGACTGTTGTTGCTGATGGCTTCGTGTCCCCGAACGGTTAGTGGACGGACAAATAGGCGCGTGTCTATGCTGCTAACTAATTGCATTCGATAGGTCTAACCTTTTCTCCTGATGGATCCTATGCATATGTTACAGACACGGGACTGAGCCAAGGACTCTTTGGGCAGAACTACACACGGCCCGCTTCGATGTAAGCCTTTGTAGATTGCCGGTCTGAGATTGCATTGGATGCTTACTGTGAATAGCTACCGCTTCGACGTCCAGGAGGACGGTACGTGGGAGTACCGCAAGACATTCGCGTACGCTTCATCACGTCTACCTGATGGTCAGTTTGGTTCTATAGTCTGCTCCAACGAGCGCTAACCCGACTCTAGGGATTCACTGCGATTCTAAAGGAAACGTGTACGCAGGGTGCGGAGATGGCGTCCACGTCTGGAACCCCTCTGGAAAGTTCATCGGCAAGATTTTTACCGGCATTAACGCCGCCAACTTTCAATTTGCTGGTGATGGTCGGATGATTATCATGGGAAGAACCAAGCTGTTCTATGCTACGCTTGAGGCTTCAGGGGCGCGCTTGAACTGAGAGTTAATCCCACAAGTTGAGATTCGACGTTTCAAATAACATTTGGCTATCATAATACGACAAATGTTCCTCGCCCACGATATCTTATAAGTACGTAGGCGCAGAACTTTGCTATATCCAATGAAGCAAACTCATCCTAATCTGTAAACACCACCTCAAAATGGAATTCCCTCTGTCGGGGAGTCGGAAGGCCCGCAGGGTCCAAGACAAGGATGTCCTGCTGTTGGTTATGCTTCTTCCATGCACGCAACGAGAAAAGAGTAAACAAGAGTGGAACTTTGAGTTTGAACCCTTAACTCTGACCTCTTGTACCGCCAATAGGAAACCAAGCCGCTTTTGATCAGCAGTTTCTGTCCTGCAAGACTACCAATACATCACATCACATCACAGTCGCCATTCTATTATACACATTTTATGCTCATTTTGCATATGAATCTGCAGCCAACAACGAAGCGTGCAGATTATTAAGCTCTTGCTATAGGTTGATTGTGAAGTGACTTTTGGTGCTGTTGGTTCTTGATATTTCTTCCCCTCCCTTCCTTCTCCCCAAGGCTCCTTGATCTCAGCCTCTGTTTTGAATATTTACTCCAAGTCGTAAGCAATGGCTGACCCGACATCTCCAGTGGCAGCATCGTTGCCCAAGACTCAAAAGTCAAATACTCCCCCAATGGCCGATGCGGCTCCGATCGAAGTCGGGAATGATAATCCCCCTGACGATGGAGACTCGGCTCTTGGTACCGAGGCCAGCAGCTCCTCAGCGTCTATCAGCTCGAGCGTCCTAGACTACAGGACTATACACGGAAGGACATATCATTCTGAGAGAGGGACTGCTCAGTATTGGTATGAAGTCTTGACATGGGTGGACTTTGACTGGCTGACTTGAGGAAGGGCACCCAACGATGATCTGCAAAATGAAGTCATGGATATTCAGTACGCGAGCAGGCCCTTTACAGTGATTTAAGCTCACCTCAATAGCCACCATCTCTTGACAATTGCTTCCGAAGATAAGCTCCATCACGCACCGATCAAGAACGACATCGAAGTAAGTTCTGTCTCCCTGGATAGAAGGTGAAGGAGTATACTAATCAGTTATAGAAAGCTCTAGATATTGGAACAGGAACAGGCAAGACTTCTCCAGAATCACATTTGGTCGCAAGTTTCTGACTATCCTCCTTGGTGTGTAGGAATCTGGGCTATGTAAGTGCTCAGACCTCGACCTCGATAAGAAATGAGACTAACTCTTTCAGCGACTTTGCGGATGAGTTTTCTGCCACCGAAGTAATTGGGACTGATTTGTCACCAATTCAACCATCTTGGGTTCCTCCCAATCTCAAATTGTAAGCAATCAATGTTATTCCAGTTCTAAACTAACTGAATAGTGATATAGAGGATTGTACCCAGCCATGGACATTTCGGCCTAACACCTTTGACTACATCCACATGCGCTATCTAGTAGGGAGCGTCAAGGACTGGAACAGTCTCTTCGAGCAAGCCTTCCGCGCATGCAAGCCCGGAGGCTGGGTCGAAAGCTTCGAAGGCGTGCCGATTATGCAGAGCGACGATGGAAGTGTCCCTGACAATAGTGCTATGGCCGGCTGGGGTAAGACGTTTATTGAAGCTGGGAAAAAGCTTGAGAGGTCTTTTACTGTGGTCGATGATAACGTGCAGGAGGAATGCATGGCAGCAGCTGGACTAATCGATATTGAATCGAGGATCTTCAAGGTGAGCATTTCATCTCCTCGATCAGTGTATGCTGACTGAAAGGGTTCTTAGATACCTATTGGGCGATGGCCCAAGGATCAAAACTACAGAAACATCGGCCTTTTCGCACAAGAGGTTCTAGAGGGAGATGTTGAAGGTCATGTTCTTCACGTGGCTGATCTCGCCTGGGGGTGGTCCAAGGAACAAGTCACGGTGTACTGCGCAAAGCTGCGAAGGGAGATTCGCTCTGGAAAGCATCATCCTTATTACCGTATCAAGATTGTCTACGGTCGGAAGCCAGAGTGACGGGCTAGAGGACCTAGAGATTCTACAAGTCAAGGGAATGAGAGTCTAGCATAGGTGATGAAAAGGAATGATAGCAATCGTTAAAATATTGACATTGGTACCCTTGTTATCCTCCCTCTGCGTACCTAGGGAAGCGTCATTTGGTAGACCCCGCTAGTCCTAGTTCGCTTCGCTTATGCGATTGCATGGATATCTACACTCGTTTTGATCGGGTTCAATGTTGAGTCAGACCAGAATGTGTCATGGTTTAAATCCATCATTTATAGTCCGTCTCGCTTCAATATTAATGAAGAAACTTGTGTATACATGTGCTCATTAACAGGATGATGAATTCATCAACAAGCGGGCCCAACGGCCGACCGGAGGCGTGCGTGCCTTGCCGGAGGCGAAAGGTTGCTTGCGACCACACCAGACCCGTCTGTGGCAGATGTCAGCGAGGAAGAAAAGAGACGGAATGTCTCTATGCGTCAGCAATTACAGCTACAGCATCACATTCCCTTACAAATACTTCAACCGACATGGTATCCGGCGAAGGAGACATGTCACTCCCTGACACACCCGCGACGGGGCCGACATTTTTCGGTTTCACTGGCCATGCTGAGATCTTCCAAGAGACAAAGAACTACCTCTCCCAGCTTAGGATCTTTGATACTGACTTTGACGACGCAAGCATATCCGGCTCAACGTCACAAAACCGAGTCAACTTTCAGGACCTGTCACCCACCACTCGCCAGACTTGTCTTGCAATCCTGGCATGTGTTTTCGGCCCGACTTATCAACAGTTACTGCTGCAAAACACGATGCACAAGCCAACGCCGTTCTCGCATTTCGCGGTTCCTGTCATCGTCGACTCCTTACATACTGCTTTTGGGCCCTATTCGTACAGCCGAAAGCAAGACTTGGAACGGATCGCTGAGAGAATATGCAACAACACGAGTCGGCCACTGCTCGACATTCATACCAGCTCAAAGGCATGGATGGATCAGTTTTGTGGTCCAAACCTTAGATGGGAGTCACTCGGTCTCTTGTGGTCAACCCTTGCGACCTTGCCAGATGCCTTTGAGGCTCTCGAGGACGCTCAGCTCAACACGACAGGAGTCAAGACACAGCCAGCATCTGCTTTGTCATTCTTGGCGCGCTGTATTGAGCTGGCACAGAACTTTACCGAAGGAAATGATATCTTGATCAATCTCTACCGACTAAAAGAAACATCTCAGTCAGGCATTACAGGAGACGCGAGTAAGTCTGCGTCATGCCATCAACGTATAGCTGCTCACCAATGTCCACCAGGCCTAATCTGCTGGGTAACACACGCAGAGGCAGTCGCCATGATGACGTACCTTGGGGGACACGCGCAAAAAGATGGCCCCAACTACAAGCCCTCTTTGTGTTCTGAGTACAAACGTCATCTCTTCGCCCAAGTCTTCTCTGTTGATAAACATGGTGTTGCATTTACAGGGCGCCCACCGCTGCTTCATCGTCAATATTGCACGACTCCTCTTCCTCTTGACTTGAGCGAAGAAGAACTTGTCGCTGATGAAGCTACGTTTACGGACGCTGTTGCTGCATTAGATGCTAATGGCTGGAATACGCATGGAGGTATCTATGTGTCTACCTTTTGCCGAGCGCGTGTCATGATAATCTATCTTCTTGACGAGATTATGGAATTGGCTCTTAGTCCTGGATCCAATCCAAGTCTCGAGTCACTGAGGTATGTTGCGTATAGTTATACTTCGAATCGTGGGATACAATCTAATGGCTCAACTAGGGCTCTAAAACATCGCGAGATGGACACCATCTCCCAATTCCCAGCCAGCCTAGCTTATAACCCTCAGGACCTAGCTGACCCCAGCATCGACGCGGATATTCTCACCGTCAGAATGTTGCTTCAGATTACACATTTGCAGAACTTGTTTCTTCTGGAAAGACTGCTGCTCCGACACGGCGCTCCGGACGATGGGGACTTGCTCATAACAACGTTTGAGATTGTCACTCTGACCCTTACTTTCTGGACTCAGAAAGATCGTTTCTCTCAAGTTCGTCGCTATTTTGAGTGGTTGGTATGTCTACAGGCGTGCAGTTCGTTGAACCCTCTCACTTACAACGTCTTAGTTGATGGCTTTCGCAGCACCGGGAGGTGGAATCTTATGCCTTGAACTCCTACGACCGACCTTTCAGTGGAAGCATCCCAAAGATGACCGCCTAACCCGCTCAAGCCTTGTACAACAACTGAGCTTGTTGGTCGGCTTTTTCGACTGGGTTGGGCCATCAGCGCCAAACGCGGATCTCTGCGCCAACTGCAAGATCGTCATTGAGCGCGTGCTGGACTACCATCTCAATGATGCGATAGGTACTTTGGGGGTTTTGGAAGATTTTAACTCTGGGTTGACGGGGCCTATGAATTTCACCTTTGATCTGCTGAATACGTTTGACTGGTTGGATACAAATTCGAGGTAGGAGGAATGTGGCGGTCTTTTCTTTATGCCTAGTATCTAATTGAAATGAATACCCTAACCTTGATCTTTTCCCGTCTCTCAGGCCTCTATGCCTTTCTCGCTCTTACCAAGTGTGTAGCTAGGCCACTGGAACATGCTAATTCAGCCAGTTATCCATAACTGAAGTAGCAGGATATTTCTAGTCGCCAAGCCGGAGTAGCATCTGCATATGAGCTTCAAAACCCTCGCCTTCAAATACATGCAGAGCAACTTCAATGCCCGCAGGAAGCCCAGAGCGTTTGAAACCTCCTGTACTTGGTCTTCCACGATGATGGTTGGGATGAGAGTATAGTCGATGGTGGCAAACAAGTAGCCCTTGGCAAGTAAATGGCTGACCTTCTTTGCTTCTATCGAGTCCAAATATGTCCTGCTCTCCAGCTCCCACCGTGGACGAACACAATAATTGGGGCTTTGGGAACTTCGGACCCTGGCTGCCGTGGCGATGCTTCCACAAGAGCTGCGCTCGGAGGTGTCGGTGGAGGCAGTGTCTTGTTCGGTAGACATTCTTGACCAAAATATGCTTGCTTAGAATAGCAGATAAGGGCTTGATAATAAGATATGAACTCTATTGGCTCGTGGTTTGTGTAATGAGTCTGAACCAACACCTTCATCGCTCGCATCATCTGTGTTTACGCACGCACTAGGCACCAATTCAGCATGACGCACTATGAATCATCGTACGCTAACCACAAGAGGAACATGCGATGGATACAAATAACGAGACATCCAGCGACTCTCTGAACACGATAGAAACAACACCAACACTCGATTAATGGGCAATATCTAATCCAAGACTTACCCAACGTCAAAATGTCACCCTATCCTCTTTATACAATCCCCAGAGGCGTCTACGCTATCCCCGATGATCAACTTGATCTCCGATCGGACGCCGAGGTAGATGACACCATCAAAGGTCTCCGTCACGTTACATCGCCCAAAAACATCTGGTTCTTCTGGAACTCTGGTTACGATACTTTGCATCCGTATGCCAAGCGTAATGTTCGCGCTTGGCATCGTCGCCTCTCAAAGAAGGGATGGGAGATCCGCGTCGTTGATCTTGACCCGAAATCGCCCGGCTATATTGGAAACTGGATCGATCTAGAGGATCCGAATGTCGTACCTGAAGCCTTCAAAAATGGTACACTCGACGGTGAATTTGCCAAGCAGCATTACTCTGATCTAGTCCGATTTCCCTTGCTGCTACAATATGGAGGCATTTATACGGATGTTGGATTTATGCAGATTGGAGACCTCGATAGACTATGGAACGAAACTGTTGCAAACGCAGACAGCCCATATGAAGTACTGTCCTACAACGCTGGCGGTCCTCACAGCTACAGCTTGTTGAATTACTTCATCGCCAGTCTTCCCGGAAACAAGTTTTGGCAAACATGCCATGACTTGTTGCTAAAGCTGTGGGAGGGAAAGACCAACACCGAAGGTCTATACAAGCACCCGCTCATCAAAGAACTGCCGTTACTGGGAGAGACTTTTACTGCAGCTGGGCACGAGGAAATCAGTCGACGACTAACCGACTACATCATACAAGGCCAAGTCATCACCATGGTCATGAGCACTATCGACAAAGAGCGAGGCTGGGATGGGCCGGAATACACTTCAACAAACATCTTTGCACCCGAGTACATGGTCGGAAGTCAGTTGATCAACGAATACACAAACTGGAATGGGCCCAAGGCGTTTGAGCTCATGAGTCTCAAACTCCACGAGCCTGGACAGCCAGAATCCGATGATCAGAAGCTTGCCAGAGAGATTGTGGAAAACTGTCTGTCGAGAAGTTTCGGGTTCAAGTTGGCCCACGGTTTGATCGTACAGGTTCTTGGAGAGACTCTTGGGAGCTTGTGGAGGAAGAATGTGGGAAGTGATACTGTGGAGGGAACGTACGCTCACTGGTTGAGATATGGTATTGAGAGGTGGAATCAGTATGACTTGCCCGAGCCGGAGGCGTTTGAGAAGCTGGAGCCGGTTAAGAGAGGTGCATTGCTGGGTTAGGCGCAGGTTAAGGTATATGGAAGATGGAATTGCATTGTTAATATTTGTTCTTTGCGTTAAAACCATCTCAGTTTCTCGTATTGATCGGTTGTAGACTTGGTGCTTATCTGGATAACGCAAGGATTGGTACGCTGAGAAGCAAAGCGCCGCTACAACGCTTCACGGGCAAACCCCGAGATATTAAACATTGATCGAATGTCGGCCATGAGTTTGAAAGAGAACATCCAAATAGAAGCCAAGGAAGATCTATAAGCTTATCGTTGAGGTTACAGGGGATATAACAGTTAGTCTATCTTACTCCAGACAAACAACAGTCCACTCTAGGCAGAGAATACCACATGCTTAATTAAGCATCGCCCATCGACTAGTAATGTAAAGCAAGATAGTCTGATCAATGCAAACTGATCATCCTACTAGGTCGATCAAACCCCGCTACAATGCCAAGATCCCCCAAAGTCCCCGTGAATCTTGTCGACCTGCCCGAATAGGCCCATGCCGATGCGGCCCGCAATGCAACGCTAGCTGTCCCGTATCAACATCCCGCGGCATAAAGGATCGTTCTGGAAGGTGAAGGAGCTTGTGTGGTTCAGCTTGGGTATTGCGTCAGTGGGATCTTTTGCAATGCGTAGGACTGTTGCTGTGATGTGACGGTGGGATGTAGTATGCTTAATGTTTCTCCTGCCGTATACGTGTAGTAGACCTGATCAGATGATGATGACGATTAATTTGTTCAATAAGAGTTACCTGCCCAAGGGAGATTCGTGATTCACAACGAGGCACATGTATAAAATGCCTCCCTGCTACGGCTTCGAGTGATGGACAGGTAATACTCGACCCAAGACTGGCATCATTCGCGTTACCATCATCATGCATCTGTCTCTCGCATTGGCTGCCTTTATCGGCCTGTCGAGCGCTGTCGCTGTCCCACGTCCAGCGCAGCAGCTGTACAAGATCCAGCTCGCTCCCGATGACATTCGAACCGTTACTGAGGAAGAGAAGTGGGCACTCAGGGCTGTAAGTCTACTATTCATTCATTCATTCATTCATTCATTCATTTTCCTTCTAATCTGACCGTCACAGGAACACAAGCACTTCATCGACATCACTGATCTTGATGAAGAGCCTCCCATCAGCCTCCAAGTCCTTGCCGGCTTCCCCACCGCTGTTGCGCAACAGACTTCTGTCAACGCCCTTCTGCCCAAGTTGAGCCAGACTAGACTGCGCGACTTCCTCACTACCTTTTCCAACTTCCACAACAGATACTACACGGCTTCTTATGGCCAGCAGTCTGCTGAGTGGCTCTTGGGTCAGGTTCAGGCCATCATCAGCGCCAGCGGAGCTACGAATGTGAATGTCAAGACCTTTACACATTCATGGAGACAGCCTAGTATCATTGCCACGATTCCTGGCAAGAGCTCCAAGACTATTGTTGTTGGTGCTCATCAGGACTCTGTCAACCTCCAGAACCGTGCCTCAGGCCGGGCTCCAGGTGCTGGTACGTGTTTTCAGCCGTATGATGAAGACAGCCTAACAAGTTGCAGATGATGATGGAACTGGATCTGCCACTATCCTCGAAGCCTTCCGCGTTCTTCTGACCGACTCTCGTGTCGCGTCGAACCAGGCGGAGAACACTATCGAGTTCCACTGGTACGCGGGCGAAGAGGCTGGTCTACTTGGCAGTGGTGCCATCTTCCAGCAGTACCTCCGCGAGAGCCGAGATGTCAGGGCCATGCTCAACCAGGACATGACTGGTTATGTCAAGCCTGGTTCCAGGGAGATCATCGGCGTCATCACCGACAACGTTGACGCTTCCTTGACTGCGTTCACCAAGAAGGTCATCAGCGCTGTGAGTAAACCTGTCACATGCATATCTAGGACATTAGCTAACAGACTTTAGTACTCTAAACTTCCTGCTGTCGACACCAAGTGTGGTTATGGATGCTCCGACCACGCCTCGGCCACTCGCGTTGGTTACCCCTCGGCCTTTGTCTTTGAATCAACCTTTGAAGACAGCAGCCCGTACATTCACTCTGCCCAGGATACCATCAGCACTGTCAACTTTGCCCATGTTGCCGAGTTTGTCAAAGTCGTCATTGGCTTTACCTATGAGCTCGGATTTGCGACTCTGTGATTTAGGGTAGCTGCATCAGGACAAGAAAACACTTGAAGGAGCATATCTTCTCTAGTTGCGCATAATTAAGAGAGTATATCGCATTAGCTTGCATATAGTACATCAAATATTACTATTATGCTTCATGTCTCCTTCGGCCGACTCCTTTACGTTCTAGATGTCTCATCTATGAGCACATTGCAACCTCACGGGACACACCTCATCCTACCTACCCACCACAACCACAAAGAAGCAATTTTGGAGACCTCTATGTTATAACCCTAGACCTTGTCAACATTTCTTGCTTTTTCTTTTTTCTTTCGGCAGTTAGAAATAGTGTCGGGACATGGCAAACAGAGACCAAAGGCCATTGCCGAGCCACAGAGAAGTACGCGGAATGTGGGAGTGCAGTGCAACCCATCTCAGCACGAGGCTTAGATCAGAGTCGAAGTCTGGTATACAAATGAGACTGCGAAACTGGTAGAAAAATAGGGTTCTCACTGATTAGTTACCCTCCACCGTGTCTCATCAGAGAAGGCCGAGGGCCCCAAACTAACGCCCCAACGCGGCCCGCCTCCCGTCGCTCTCCGGACACACGGACATCCGAGCCAAGTATCTGCCATCTATTCTCTGCTCGGAGCGGCATGGCTCGGTAATCGACGCATATAGGTGCCGTTTCTATCACAAATGAGTAGATCATTGCATGGAAATCCCAACCCTGTGAATTTGTAAGGTATCATCCGGACTTCCGACTCGCTGTTGATCACTTGGAACCCAACTCTAGCAGCTCCTCCTGGTGGAGCTCACGATTACCGAGGCATTTGTTTTCTTCAAAAAGCTTGTCTGGGGAATGGTCCTTGCGCTGGGATACGGGGAGGATGGGCATCAAGGGTGAGTTCAGGGCCATCGGCAGATGATATGAGAAACGAGAAACCGTGCTCTGAGACGGTTGGACGTGGTATCAAGGCTCAGCTGAGGGAAGGATCAAACAAAAGCTGCAGGACCTGCAACGTGTAAACAACTCTATTCATCACTCACCACTGTTTGACGGGACATGCACACTAACTCCTTCTTGTCGCAGACTCCGTGTTGCTTGTTAAGCAAAGACGTCATCCCAGCCGGCAGATGCCGAACTTGGGGGTTTCGCTTTGATTGCACAGCACAGCCTTGACCCAGAACCAGGTTCCCCGGTTTCAGTCATATTTCATGTGCTAGGTGGATGCATGTTTTCCAATTTCAGCGTTCAAATGCCGGACGAGGATGTAAGGCTGGCTATAATGAAGATTCATGCTGATTTGGACAGCCGCTTGCAGATCATGGCGAGCCTCATTTTACGATCCGGACCGACAGCTTGACGCCTCAAAAGCGAGCCCGAGAATAGCTTCAACCACTGTAACCTTGATGGCATGTCCCGGTTCGCAAAAGCAAGCCTCGGCAGATGGGTTTCACCACTGTGTCTCGCCTGCAGAGGCACCGAAGCTACCGTAATGTCACCCACACACTGGGACACTGGGACCCTTGGTCTCATTCCGACTTTGCCGAATGAGGGACAGCCTTGCTGTTGGAGAAAACCTTCAACGGTTCCTCCCTTGCCCGGCCCTTCCCTCGCCTCGCCCATTGGGCTGCAACGGCCGGGAATCCTTGTCGTCCAAGTTCTCTGCAGGGCACTAACACCACAAGCGTGGCCCCTGGCGATCCAACTTCTAGAGCAGCCTAGAAAAGTTTAAATAAATACAGCGCCAATGGAGTGACGCGCTGCCGGGACGCCAACTCTCAACGGCGCCCGCTGATTGATTGCAGCGTTACGTGGGCTCTCAAAGCCACTCAGTGCCTGGTCGAATTCAGTATGGCTTGGAGCGTGCCACGGCGCCCGCGGGGTTTATTGACGGAACTTTTATAAACTTTAAGAAAATCAGGGCCCAAGTTGATTTGATTGTATCGTATCATAAAACCAAGTCGTCTCCTCCCAGTTGTAGATTTCACTTCTATTTTCAGTGTCATGCGGATACCATCAACACCATGAGTTCTCTCGAAGGACCATCCAAGTCACCTCGTGATTCTCTCCACGCTGCGGGCAGCGTATTCTTTGTTTCTTCAGCCGGAAGGGTCCTCAAACTACCGATCCCTAGCACTTCGCACCGAGACCCTCTAACATGGCGCCCTTCAAAGCGGGTATTTGCATTCATTGCTCTCCAGTTTTACTCTGTCGTGGCGTCGTTTGAGGTTAATCTTCCTGGACTCCTCATGTTGGCGATTCAAGATGAGTTTGGAGATGTAGGTAAAATGTAGTTGATTAGGTGGGATCGAGACTGACTCTCTATAGAGAAACACTCAGCCGCTCTCTTCGGCAATGACACTCTTTACTGGCCTGGGATACCTCTTCGGGATCCCACTTTCTACTGCTCTCGGACGACGACCCGTCTTACTATGTGCAGCTACTATCACATGCATGTCCACTTTCTGGGCTGGAGCGGCAGGGAGTTTTGAAGAGTTGATAGTCACTCTCTGCTTTCAGGCACTTGCTGTTGGGACATCTGTTGGCATGGTAAGTGTATATCAACATCTTTGAGGGCACCTTGTCTGACCTTTCTAGTGCACACTCATTATTATCGATGCTACCTTCATTCATGAACGACCTAATGCGCTGTCTCTGTTCTGGTGTGTCGGCTCAACCTTTATCAAACTGAGCATTCTCATCCTACCATTCGTGGCCGAGGTATGCAAAAACTGGCGTTCCATCTACCATGTATGGTCCGCGCCTTGTCTGGTGGCCCTCGCCTTGGTCATATTCCTTGTTCCCGAGACATACTTTGAGAGACCGCCAGTTGCTCTCGATGGTCGCGTGCTGGTACAGAGCAGTTCGGAAAAGGTCAAGGTTTACGATGACTGGGAGGATGTCGAGAGTTACGGCTCAGAGAGACCACTTCCAGACGTTCCACCAAAACGAAGCTTCTGGTCGAGATTTGGTATCAATCGAGCGCCTGGAACCAACCTGAAGGCCATGGGTGCTACTTATATGCAGATGGTCCTCTGCATCCTCAACCCTCTCACCTTCTGGGTTGCTCTACTCACGGGTGTCAACTTGAGCGGCATCATCTTTTTGAACATTTCTCAACCAGCAGTCTTGGCGGGACTCTGGAACCAGAATCCACAAACCAAGGGAGTCGGGATTGGCATTGCTGGCATCATTGGCTCGGTTTTAGCCTTCCCTGCCAGTGGTCCCCTTGCTTCTTGGTTCACTCGCTACTATTCCCTACGATCGGGTGGTATTCGTCATGCAGAGATATACTTGCCGGCCTTTACTATGCCTGTTGTGTCTGGTTTGGTCAGCGTGATCCTCAATGGAGTCGCGATTAACAATGACTGGGAACCAGTCTGGCTATATGTTGCTTCTAGCATCAGCATTTTCAGCTACCTGACAGGAAATGTGGCCTTTACGCTCTGGATCACCGAGGCTTTTCCCCGATGGGCAGTAGCTGCACTGGCTGTCCAACTCTTCACGGGCAACATGGTCAGTTTCGGGATTGGCTCCGCCATCATGGGATGGGTTCAGGATAAGGAGATCATGGCCCCCACAATGCTGATTGGGGGCTTAATACTCTTCCTTGGCGCCTTGGCAGTTCCGGTTGCGTTTTGGGGAAAGACTGTTCGGCAGTACATCCACGGTCGATGGAGCGAGTCGGAGAAGGGTGCCTTGCGCCCTCAGTAGACGACATTTCGTGCTCTATCTCTTTTGCATGACTGGTACGTTGGTTTGATGATGAAGCGAGGTGTCCTCTGGTGTAAGTTGGTGGTTAAGGCGGGTGACTGCGGCTGATATAAAACGCGTCCTGGCACGGACATACCCTCTTTGTCCTTTCTATTTCTTTTCTCTATAACTGTTAGACTAGATCTCTCCACACTCTCTTATTGTCTATCTTTTGAAAGCCATTAATGGCCATGTTTCAACTTTTACTGCATCTTTTCTTTAAGTCTCAATACCACTTAAGCACAGCTCACCTTTATGTATTTAAACCAATGTCTAATAATCCAAATAATCCCATGAAAAGGATAGCCTCGAGGTCATGCGCTTAAGAAAGCCAATGCATCGGTACTCTAAATGACTGATCTATCATGTTCACGCCAAAGATTGGGCAAGTACAAGGCATTGAGCTTCAATATTTTAGCTTCTATTCATGATACACCCATAGCAGCTCTCATATGATGCAGTCGGATCAAATCACCCTGTGCGGTCTGTTGCAGCTCACGAGGGATACACTCAGGGGCTCCCCCAAAATCAACCAGCACTGCGTCTTCACTTGCGTCAATCATGATATTGTCAGGCTTTACGTTCAATGGGAGAACAATAGAATTCTCCAGATAACAAGAAGCTCATTGCTGTTAGGAAACACCAGAACAAAAGGAGGGGGTAGACTTTCTCGAACGTGATAAACGTTGAACCCGGATATGTCAGTCCAGACCATGCCTCATGCATATCGGGGCCTAAGAGCTTCTCAATGCGCGCCAATAATTCCCATTGTCGGGATATAATGCAATATTCGAAAGGGTCCTCCCAAAAGTATCACCAAGTCTTACCGAGGAATATCCACATGATGATATGTATGCCAAGTCATCGTTCAGGGTGAATGGTTCCCAAGTTTCGGTCAGTTGAAGATGGTCGCGCCGTTCCGGGCTGGAGTCTCACGTCAGTTCAGAAGTTATAGAGTGAGTGGTCATATTCAATTGAATTAACCGTTTACACGTTCCGCAGATGCCGAAGGGATATCTACATTCCCTGTCAGTTGGGCTATCCTCCAAGCTACGGGATTGACAGTTGAGGGGGATCATCCCCATTGCACAACAGCAAAGACTAGGGATTGTGTCAGCATTGTGAGATCCAATACGTCGATAAAGACGCCAAGAGCCGTCAAATCGACCCACTTGCGTATATTCGTCCCATTCTGGCAAAGTGCTGACACCCCAGTTGAGTCGCCACAGGGAGTGCTACGCCGCGCCATGATCGCCTTGACCTTGGGATATATGAAGACTCAAGCAAAAGGTATAAAGGGGCCCAAACATACTCTCTTTTTCTCCTTGAACTACAAACACATTTCTATTCTCTTCTTCACCTACCAATCTTCAATCATGGCAACCTACTCCATCCCCAAAGAGTTCACCTCTGAACTCGAACTCGTTGACAACCCTGATACCCGCTCCACTGAGGACATCCTTGCCGACCTCAATCAGTATAAGCCTGTCACTTCAGAGAAGAACATCTGGGCTTTTTGGCATGCTGGTCTCGAGGCTATGCCCTCATGGTGCCAACGCAACGTTGCCGATTGGGTCCGCATCTGTGGCCCTTCTTGGACTGTCCGCGTCCTTGACATTGTACCCAACTCACCAAACCATGCCTTGAAGTTCGCTAGTCAGGACTTGCTACCTGACGCCTTTCTGAAAGGGACCATGGATGGACCCTATGTTGGTCCCCATTCTATGGACTTTCTCAGAGGCGCCTTATTGATTGAACATGGCGGTGTGGCTATTGATGTCGGGTGTGTCCTACTACGAAGCATGGATCGTGTGTGTTGGGATCTTATCATGGATCCCAAGTCACCCATCGAAGTAGCCGTGCCTCTTATGTATGGGCAGACAATTGCCAACCACTTCACTGCATCCCGGAAAGGCAACCCCTTCATTGAAAGATGGTAACTCTCCGACCTGGTCACTTCCATTGGCATTCACTAACGAATTCGCAGGCACAAGTTATTCTTGCATCTTTGGAAGGGTCGAAACAACTATGAAGGCATCAGCGCCGACCCTGCCCTCGCGTTTGTCAGGAACATCGATTTCAGTGAGGCCGCTGACTGGCCCTGGGACTTCAAGATTGGCCCACAGCAGGTTCTCGAGTACGTGTCGCAGGTCATGTGTTGGCGTCGTTTGACCCTGCTAGAGGACGCAGGTGATGGTTTCAATGGTTCCAAGTACTGGCAAGAGAATATCCTCGGCATTGACGCACGTCATGAGACCTGGGCTGCTGAGGATGCCGTTGGTTTCGCCTCTAGTGCACGACTATACGAGCTATTCAACCTCCGCGTTGATTCAGACCCAGAGACGAAAGACTACAAGGAGGCTTACAACTTGGTGTGGCTGCTGTTAAGGTCGGCCAGTTGGCAGAAGGTCACGCACGGCAAGGGGCTCACGCATGCTGCCCACCTAGGCACTCTTTGGGATGAGAACGAGGGCAAGGATAGTGCCCCGGGAACCTTTGGTGAGCTGCTACGATGGGGTTCTGTGCACTTCAGGCAGAAGCGAGAGGCCATCTCCACCAAGAGCACAGTCAAGTCTCCTCTGATTCTTCAAGAAGGTCTGTTCGGGTCATCAGAGGCAGGAGCGCAGTAGAGTAGAACCTGGTAGATTTAATCAGACTCCATTCCTTGTTTTGATAATGCGATACTCGCCGGTTGCAGAGATCAAGGTCGCATCGAACACGGGTGCTGAGGCCGACGTCCCCGGGGTCAAGGCCGATGGTATCGAACTGTCTCTTGATCTCATCGCCTGTGTAACCGCTTGTACCCAGTCCAATATCCGAGACCTCTCTAGTGGCAGGATAGCCGGGGCCACCTGGGTTGGTCAAGATGTTGCCGATGCGGTTTTCAGGGTCTTGAGCAGGCAGCTTGGCCATGCCCATCTCGATCTTTCCACCATCTGGATGATGCTAGTCCAGAGGTACGAGGGGTTTGGCACATTGCAAGCCTGGAGCAGGCAGGGTTTCAGGACATGTCCCCAAGTGATAGTAGTGTAGCTGTGAGCTTCTGTCTGGGACAATGCAGAAGAAACCTAACTGGCAAAAAGTCATGTAAGGGCGATTAACAGGACAATAGACATTATCTGTATATTTATATTAGCTCATAAATACCTAGAATAAGGTCTTAGATTTATAAATCCTTAGAATGCAAGGAAGGCCTTTAATCTTTAATCAATCTCATCTCCAGCAACTTGTTTCTATTTGCAACTTTTCCGTCCCCACACTCGCCGGTTTCTATTTAGTGTTGCAGACTCTTTCAGTGCGAAGGAAAGGTAATCAGCAGCTATGAATCAGGTACAAATCGGCACGAGCTCAGAACGACAAGCGAGGTCATCTGCGGATCTTAACCGTTCACCCTTGGGTCCTGGTTTAAGCCGGCATGATTAGCTGCCGGTGCTGACGCAGTCAGATCATAGGTAGACGAATCGAGCTTGAAATGGTTGATCAATTTCAGAGACCACCAGGCTTGAACAACACATTAATAATCAAAGGAATTAGTAATCTCAACCAGACTTCCAGTATATATCTCAAAGATGTCCTCATTGTTCGAGTGCCAAGCAACCATTGTTCTCATATTCACTCACCTGTTGCAAAACCCCGCAATTCACCATGTCATCTCAGAAAGCGAAGATCAAGGCAGTCTTCTTCGACTTTATGGGAACCTGCCTTGACTGGCACAGCAGCGTGGTGAAATCGCTGCCCCCTGCAATCCCCAGTACCGAGGCTTCCGAACTTGCTCTGGAGTGGCGGAAACAGTACTTTGTCTATAATGAACAGCGCGTCCAGCAAAACCTCGATCCTGAGGATATTGACATATCGCTTGCACAAACTTTGGAAGTCATCATCGACCGATTTTCAGACTACAAGTCGTACTTTGATGCCAATGTCAAGAGACGGCTGATTGAAGCATGGTACACCCAACCAGCCTGGCCAGAAGTCAAAAAGGCTGTTCAGGTTCTTCAGGAAGAAATGGGTCTTGAGGCATATGTTCATGGCAACGGTACTACTCGTTTGCAAGTTGATCTCACTCGCTTCTCAGGGTTGAGCTTCAATATGCTGTTCTCGAGTCAGTTACTGGGTGTATATAAGCCCAATCTGGCTGCGTACAAAAAGGTCCTCGAACTTCTCAAACTGGATCCGGAGGAAGTTGTCATGGTTGCGGCCCACATCTACGATTTACGGGGCGCTAAGCAGTGTGGTATGAAGACTATCTACATTCATCGGTGGACGGACGATGTCGACGAGGATATGGAGGTGATCAAGAAAGAAGTTGACGTCTTTTTGGAAGACATGGAGAAGCTCCCAAGTGCCATCGCGAGCATCTAGATGAGGGGCGAAGTCTCTATGTAGTTGAACACCATACATGAAATCAGGGTCAAGGGCACGCTGGATGATGCATACATGTGAATGATATTGTGTTCCTCTTTCTCTGTGGTTCCTCTCCCCACTCCTTGCTCCTTGCTCAATATTAAATGCAGATTTCAATTATTTAACCTTATAGCATACCCAAAGGTAGATCAACACTACCTAGGTTACCTATATAACAGTGCTGTGCGTGTATTCCAGCCAGATAAAGAAATCAGAATGACCCAGTGTTTCTAAATATGCACCGCCTGCGGGTAAAGTAGCCCACTCTCATGAAAACACCACTGCGATGGCAACGCCGGCCACAGACATGGCCGTAATCACGCGAGCTCTGCAAGAAGAGGCTACAGAGGTAGCTTCGGGCGTGGAAGCGTCGCTTGAACTGTCCGTGCCACTTTTCTCTCTGCTTGCGGTCGTTGTAGAAGCTGCACTTTCAGTGGTCGACGGGGCGCTGGTGGATGCACCCTCAGTCGAAGCAGCCGTAGTCTCATGAGAACCAGAATGTGTAGCAGCAAGCAGCTCAAGGCCCTCTGTGATTGTCACGGTCGCGTAGCTGAATTCGGCAAAGCCTTCCTCCTCCAGATCTTCTTCCGATTCAAAAGTCGCCGTGGGGCGGCCTTGATCGTTGCCTCCAATGTTGACTGTGGTGCATTTTTGAGGAACAGTTCCGCTCATTCCACAGTGCAGCGAAAACTTCCACGGGTTTACTGGATCAGTGATGTAAAGGTCGAAATCGCCCGTCCCGGCGGCACTGGGCGGCGGTGTCTCGCTAGCCCATGGGCCCAAGGTCACCGTCGCATACAGGCCGCAATCCCTGCCGTCGGGCTCTGGGGTACAATTTAAGAGGTAAATAGTAGCCGAGGGTTCAGCACTGAGGACCTTGGCCAGCAGGGTTTCATCGGGGTCTATCCAGAGGAGAGAAGTGACGAGAGAGGAGGGCATTTTAATGTCAGTTGCAAAGAGATACCCAAGACGTTGAAGTGAAAACCAGAGTCTGGAGCGCAAATAAAGTAAGAATGTCGAGGTTTTATTTCAAGGAGAGACGCTGAGGCCAGATTGTTTTATCTCAGCAGGGATTCTTTTACGATGAGTTGCTCGTAAAGGGCCTTGACCCTGGCGAAGATCATAGAAACATCCTTGAATGCACATAATCTCCGAGATGCTATACGATGGCAAAGAAGCACTATTGCACGCTGTTTGCTGGCGTCGTCCATCGGTGATGGGAACGTTCTCTCGTGGAAACATGCCATTCTTTGGGCAGCGGAGCAGTTGGCCCATGTTAATGACTACGCGGTTTTCAGTGGCGGCGCTATGGGCGGACAGGTACTTTGTATCCTAGGCTGACAGGGATCTCATTGGCTTCTGTACTACCCCCAAAGGAGAGCTCAACGGGTCCTCTGGAGCGGGGCCTAGCAAGTGGGACTTGCGACTGTGCTATTTCCGTTGAGTTCCAAGCAAGTGGGGACTAGGGAGCGGCGCGTGATACTAGGTACATATTCTCAGGCAGTTTCTAGCCGAGCAGCCATGTATTTCTTAGCTGCAGCAAACATATTCACACAAGATGAGAACGATCTCTTGCACTTACCCTAGACCTCAGGGAGTAACAGTGTTCTTATCGTGTTCTCAATCTCGAACGAGACAAATTCAAGAAACATTCAAGCCTAGAGCTCTACAAGTGTGTAAATATAGTATCTTATTTTAGCTCACTGTTATTCATCTTAGGGCATCGCATATGGAGAACGATTAAATAGCAAAAAACAAACAGAGGTCTTATGACATGTAACCGTGATTGTTAAAATACAGATAGGAAGAAAGCCTTGAAATGGAAAGTTACCAGGTACTTGAAAGAGGTGAAATTAGGCTCAAAATAAGCTCTAAAGGCTTAGGCAAGTGCACGTGGGCGTCATGCTGAACTTAATCGGAAGGTTTAAGTGGTGACGTCAATGACCCTATTCGTGACCGAAAAGGAAAGCGCGTCTGTTTCGCGCGACGCTCCCGCTGATGAGCCGTCTCTGGAGCTCGTTCAATCATCAAATCATAGCGATGCCTCGGTCTGGTGGTCTAGTGGTATGATTCTCGCTTAGGGCAAACCCTACGGCACAACGTGCGAGAGGTCCCGGGTTCAATCCCCGGCCAGACCCTTCCTTTTGCCGTTCATCATGACGGAAAATAGTGTTTCTTTTTGGCATTGGTTCTTACAAACTCGCCATGGACTTGGAAACTCTATTCGTGAGCTGACAGCTCGTCATTGGTGCACACAGAATTCGCCTGCGGAATGGCTTCTCAAGGATTGGTCTAGTGGCTTGTTACTGCTTCCGGAGACCAAATGCTTCATTGATACGTCATCAACTTGAACAAGAACAAAGATCACTGCTTAAGCATGTTTTATCCAACTCAAACCTCTACCCTGGAAGTCTAGAGGAGACCGTTCAACCGCCTATACCGGCATACCAGGACGGAAGGTTGTCATCCAGATCGTGGTTTCGTACCTACACAAATGGTATGCCCAATGCGATCACTCATTTGGATTGGACCTTAGTTGAATGCAATTGCTAATTCATAATCGTTACGTCTATATGTCATAAAACTCTAAAGGATATCTCGCTTATAAACACAAATACGCCATTGTAACCAAAGACCCTCCAATAGCCGCGTACAAAAACTCGGGAGTCAATGATACACCGGCTGACATCTCCTCAGCATTGCTAAAATCTCCAGTATCACTCAGATATGTCTTGTCATCGGGGGTCGCGGTATACGAGTCCTCGTTGTACGTCGAGTTGAGCGTCACAGCTCCGACAATGTCGCCCGATTCAAGTCGGATGTGGGTGTCAATGATCTTGTCTGCCAACTTGTCCTGTGAGACAATGATTTCTCGTGCGCCACGGATCCAGTCTCCGTAGCCTCCGTAGCCAGAGTGCTGTCCGTAGCAGAGGTTGAGGCCGTTGCCTTCGACTTCCACGCCGGGAAGACTGCCCTCCCATCGGTAGCACCAGGTGTTGCCGTGGTCATGGCCGAAAAACAAGCCAATAATACCAGGAATAGTAACCAGAGCCTCGGTGAAGGGCTTATCTTGTCCACCATAGTGGCAGTTGTCGGTATCCCTGGTGCCGTTCGCGCACCATCCCTCGCCCTGCTGTGCGACAGGGGGGTCGAGGTTGAGACCAGGCTGCTTGTTCTCGTCAATGCCGACCTCGGTCTGAATAGACATTGTAGCATTGATAGGAATGTGAACGAATGCAAGCGCAGGGATGACCTTGTTGTACTTGTTGACAAGCTCTGTGTTGGTCTCGTTGAACCACGTCACAACGCTCTCATCGACCCAGTTCTCCTGATCGTCGGCTTCGTAGTAGCGTCCGCCTCGGCTGTCGAAGAACCACAGAAGCAGCTCAGGAGTGCACTTGTTGGTGTTGGTGCAATTGGATGCGTATACGGGGAGGTAGTAGTTGGAAGTTCCGGCGTCTTCGTCGTCGACCATGGACTTGGTGCGCGCTCCAGGCCACATCTGTTCGCGCTCGAGAATACCCTCGCCTGTGATGTAGTAGTTGTGGTCGTGATTACCATAGGTCGATGCCCATGTGAGATTCCGCTCTATTATGGGGGCGACGATCTGGTCGATGTAGTGGGTGCTGTTGTGCTTGAAGGTCGAGTCGCCATTGATGAGGTCGCCGTTGAGGACTACCAAGTCGGGGAGCTCGTAATCCAAGACGTCGCTTATCACCTGAACTGACTTGGCGTCTTGTGCTGGGCCTGTTGTTGATGCGACTGTCGCTGTTAGTATGCGAATTGTCAGTGCGACTTGGAATAGATACTTACGCTGGCCAAAGTGCATGTCGGAAAAGACTGCGATCTGAAATGTTCCATCTGAGGTGAACTTCAGGGCAGGAAGGTTGTCATTGTTGACGGCGCGAGGGATGCTCGCCGCATGCGACAAAGCAAAGAGAGAAGAAGCTACTGCGAGTGTTCTTGATGCCATGGTGAAGCTTGTTGGTCAATGTGTGTCTGATGATCTCCTCCATCCCATCCCATCCCATCGAAGGGATGAGGGTATTTACATATCGTGAGGTCCATGGTCGAGACGTCATCCTGTGGCGAGGTGATTGAAAAAAAGAGACGACCCCATACTGCAAGACTAGGACGCGGGAAGCTAAAGTGGCATGCGTAGGGCTTGGCTACGCGGACTGCCGCGCGTTACCAATGCTGAGACTATCGTCAAGAAGCGCCGAGGTCGGGGTCGAATTTTGGCGAATTTTGCAGGGAAGAGGGTTTCTGGGGGGGTCAGCCGCGAGACCTGACATTCCAGAGCCCGGGGTTATTCTTCTTGCGTCCAATTGGGGCATATTCTCCCGTGTTTTGACAGCTAACCTTGCTCTTAGAGGTCCTGTTCTCACCTCCAGAGGACGCATCGTGACGATATCCCCTGTTGTTGAAGCTTCACGGGATGTGGGGAGAGGCTTGGCGCATGGCGTCTGTGAGCCTCGTCATCCACGGGCAACTAAGCTTAAACGGAGCTGTCGGCCGAGTGGACTCCTCCCACTTTACCGACGGGCTTAACAGTGTCAAGACTGGACGCGTAATCCAATAAAGAGGCTATTGAGGCGGTAGTTGAACGCAGGGGTAAAAAGAGGCTAGAGCCTGGGACGGCAACGGAGCACGCGACAGATTTTTTAGATGCTTGACCACGCGGCATTGGAGTCTGGGCTTCGCTTGAGCATGATCAATTTGACTAGCAATGGGTTATGGCTTCATTCAAACTGGAGTACGGATATGTGCTGAATCAAGGCCATGCGCCGAAAGAAGAGAACAGCACCGCCCACCGTCAAGCATCGCATTGCATCGTGTTGCGTCGTCTCACTCTTCAAACATGACTCTGTTGGTGATGAATCCTTCTACACTGCATCAATTTTGAGGATTTTTTTTTTTTTTTTTTTNNTTTTTTTTTTTTTTTTCGTAACAGGGGGGACTATCGCCGTTAAGGCTTGGCGTCCGACTCCCGAACTCCGAACCATGTCACCCCAAATGAGGTGTCCCTTGATCATCATGACTCGACGCGCTTGGAGAAGATTTGAAGGGTCTTTACCGAGGTACGAATATTATCGGGCAAAGCAAGGTTACAACGCAACGGAGACGCCGTCATTGCGTCCCTCTTCTTTCACTGCCTCCCTCACTCAGCCCTGCTTGCTTCACTCGGGAGTGACACCCTGTCACGCTTGTTTTGCGGGGCATTCTTCATCCCACCGGCTTCATTTTTTTCTTGCTCCATCGACCTGGTCCTTGTCCCGCGCGGGTATGTCATTGTGGGCAGCTTTGCGAGACATACGCAGCGCCAAGAGCTTTCTTTGAGGGTTTTACATGGATCACCTGTTGGCCATGAGAGGGGATTCGTGCTTGGAAAGCATTTGATAATACAGATATCGTGAAAACCCTTTCGCGTCTAGGGTAAGTAATCGTCGCTGTCCACTCGCTGTCCATGGGTGCAGGCTTCGCTGAACACTCCTTGGATCACATTCATCCATGTTTCCCCTTTTTCTCTTGCTGTGAGAACAGATCGACTGGTCTCTTTTTGGCGATGCTTACGAACGGGTCTTTATGCTGCCTAGCTTCGGTAATGCACATTTCTCGTATTAACCTTGTACCCCAAACCGATCAGCCCTACCCGCCTCGGATCATTGATACGGGTGATAACGTTTCGTCCAGTCAAGTTCAACTACTCGAATTACCGATACACGACGTAGCTTTCAACGCCCGGCTATCATCAGAATTCACGGCAACACATACCGACGGCGAAGTGACTTCAATATTGGCACCAATGTATGGACATTCATTACTTGTCCGCTAAGTTCATGTGCTGTCATCAAAATATGTAACGTGACCGTTCACTTCGTACTAACCCAAGCAGCCCGAAAACTGTCACAGAAGAGAATACGCTAGTAATTCCCGCTCTCACCATCCGCTTAGCACTCACCGAGCTTGGTGGGCTCGCAGTCACCGTTGCTCTTGTCGCAGCCCTCGTAGGCCTGGCACTGGACCTTGGGGTAGCAGTTGTTGGAGTAAGTAGCCTGTCGCTGTTAGTAATATTCTCTTTACACTACAATCTATGATGCGTACCTTGTCACCCAGGTTGGTGTTGATGCCCATGAGCTCACCACCGTTGACGGCAGTGGTGCCCTCCATGTGCACGGAACGAGCACAGTTGTTCTTGCAGTTGCCGCAAGACCGATAAACCTTGCCGTAGTCGTTGGCGTAAAAGTTGACAATGTTGACATGGCCGCAACCGTTGTGCTGAATGACCTTGTCAGAGGCCTTATAGGCACCTCCGCCGATGATGTTGGCGGTTCCGTCGCCCTTGATAGAGATGGCATCCTCGCAGACGTCCTCAAACCAGACGAATTCCAGGTTACAAGCTCCGAGACAGTAGACACCTTCCTTCTGGTTCTTGCCGATGATGACGTTACGAAGAGTGGCACCCTCCTCGAGAACGAAGACGGTGTCAGCCTCACCTGGTGTTTGTTAGCATGTGGCTGGGCCTTTCAAGTTGAGGTACATACCACCCTCGCTCTGGCCAGTGCAAGACTGTCCACGGTCATACTTGACCCAACCAGCATCAAAGGTCTGACCAGCCTTGATGTACTGAGGCGCGCTAAGGGACTTGGAGTCAGTTGGCGTAGGAAGACCACCCTCATAGCCCAGGCAGGCCATGGCCGCGGGGAGGGCGGCGAAGAGGGAAACAAGGCTAGCGGAATGCATGATGGAATCGGTGACGTAAATGTAAAACACAAAAAACACCGATCAACGGGTTGTCAGGATGCTGATGCTGTATATGAGACAAGGTAGAAGACGGGATGAAAGCGTGTGTGTTAAAAGTCTCAGATATTGGGCTGGCAACCATAGCCTTATATCGACATTTTCATCTACACGCGGTATGAACTGACAATTCGTCTTGTCACGCATATTCCCGCTCGGCAATAATCTTTTGTGGTGTGTGTTAATTAAGGACTAGAATCTGACGTTGCTTGTGGTTTCAGTCGCCAGTGTTTCATGCTGATTGTTTTGATAATAATTCCTCCACTCACATAAGAGATGCGTGTTCTTCTCCTCCACCGAGTAACTTCATGATAGGCTGCCCCAGGATCAAACCCTTGTTTAGTAGTCCACACATCCTGGACGTTAATGGGGGTGCATGTTTATTCTGGTTAAGGTTATCCATGAATAAGTTTAGTTGACGTGGTGATATTCCAGCAGTAGAGTTGCTCGACCTTGATGATCAGATACCGCTTTCGGAGGGCCCTGAGATGTTGGTGCGTGATATTAGCTGATTGGATCGCGTAGAGTTAGGTGCTGTAAATCGGATGTAGAGGTTCCTTGCGACTTCCGGTAGATCATTGCCTGTGGGAGACGGTCTATCAGGGATGTTCGGTGGTTGTCACTTGAATGAGCTGACAGGTCCGTGACGGAGGATGGAGAAGTCAAGGCTCATTACCACATGGAATGGATTTCTTCAAGGATGATTGATCCATCGTGATCCATGCCTACTACTAGTCCTTCGGCCGAGTTGCAATGTCGAGTCCGGCTTTAACCACGGGCCATCGGGCAGTGAAACCCCCGCGATAGGTTCGGGAGTAATTGAATGTGGTTAGAGATCGACATGTAGCCAGGTGACTATTTGTTTCTGAGTATGGCCGGGCCTTTTCAGCTCATTGTAGTGGTGGATGGTTCCTCGTGACTTGGAACGGCATACTATGCTGGGTATGGCCTGGAAAGGAGGTTACATGCTTCACACCGGAAAATACCAGACTAGTGTAGCCGCCCTACGGAAAAGCATCTTGATACTGCTCAGGGTCTACTGAACTTCCACAGTGCCTCGGTGGTTGTCCCACTACCCGATGAACCCGATTCCTTGGTCGACAACCAAAACCATTCTGGGTAACCGGGTGCTGTCCCTCCGTGCAATGTCATCTTTATTTTCCAATAGGTGGGAAATAACCTTAATTGATGTATGCGTACGTGTATCTCACAGGGACATTGCAGGGAGGGTTACTGTAACCTTCGCGTTGGAGCATCGACGTTTGCTAATAGTGATCCTATCTGAACATGGGACATAAACCCCGAATCCTGTGGTTGAACTACGTACTTTAATTAGTTTCGTGAAATACAATTGATGGATTTAAAGAACAATTGACCGCTTTTGTTCTTGGGTCTAATAAAATTGGCCCCCCTTCTTGAGTGGTAAGATGGGTGGGAACATGGAGGACGCGCGTCCTGGCCCGACAGTCGGTGACGGGGTTTACGCTGACATGAAAACACAAGACTTATTTACATCTGCGGTTTGTAAATACATCCATCAGTCTAATATGTCTCCTATCATGCCTGATGCTCTGCTGACTGCCGCATCATCTCGACATCCTCCTCATCAATCGACATCCGTGAACCGGCATCGTGATGAGTCTCGTGGGCATGTAATCTCATGTTTACAAACATAGACCACAAGCCCAGGTCATACATGATGCGCAGAACTCCTCCAACCACAAAGGCAATCCAGAACTTTTCTCTCCCGGCCAGAGCTCCTGTAAAGGATGGTCCTGTAGCCATCGCCAAGGTTCGAAGCGTGCTCGTGATGCCCATCACAGCTGTGCGCTCTTCAGGTTTGACGACGGCTGCGATAAAGGCTGCTCGAGGTGCTTGGTCCATGTTGTTGAGACCCATGCGGATAAACAGTAGAATGATGGTGACGACAAGTCCGCTCGGCGCGGGGAATAGCAAGACGGCGACAGAGGATGGCAGATGCGTAAACACCATGGTGTTGAGAAGTCCAAGGTGCCTCGCAAGCGGTCCAGCAAAGATTGTAGAGACAGTGGCCAAGATCATAGCCGCCGACATGATGTCACCAAGGGATGTCTTGGACAAGTGAAACTTGCGATCCAGAAAGTAGGTCGTGAGGGCCTGTGAGACCATACCATCGGCAAGGGAATCAACTGTAAGGAGGAACCAAAGCTTGTACATGACGTGACGGGTTGACTGTGAGATTTGAGAGAAGCGGCCCTTTGCATTTGGCGGTTGCTGAGAACTGGGCGCTTCTTCTTCATCGGAATCGTGGAGCAAACCCTGAGCCAACTCATCCGAGGTTTCTGTGGGTGTCTTTTCCACCTCGCACTTGCTGCTCATGGACAAGGTCGATATCATGTTCAACCCACCCATGACGATATAAATCCAAAAGGTCGCATGATACGTCTGCACCATACTCCAACCCTCTCGCTGCTTCAGTCTCTCCACAAATCTCCCCGCAAGTTCCGTGCCAGCTGCCGACCCAAGACTTGAGCATGTGACATACCAAGACAAGACATCGGCCCGTGTCTTGGGTGTCGTAATATGTGAGAGCATTGACTCTTCGATTGCTCGGAAGGGGCCAAAATCGGCGCCACTGGCACTCACGACGCCCACGACAGCGGCAAGGAGAAGGATCCAGAAGTTCTCAAAGATGCAGAATACGCCGCCAGAAACAGCCATGAGTAAACCGCCGGCGAAGAGGACCCGGCGACGACCGAGGCCGTCAGCCATAAGAGTGATGACCAGGCCGAGCACAACATCGCCGAGAAGAGTGAGACTCATAAACAGACCGATGCGAAAGTCTGAAAAGCCCAGTTCCGAGAAGAAAAGAGCTATCGTGAGGGACACAGCTCCAAAAGCAAACATGCGACACGTTCGTGAGAGAATGACGAGCCACGCATCACGACCAGTGAGATACAACGAGGCAATACCAGACTCATGATACAGCCATTTGGCCGTCTTGGCGAACGACGACGGATGACCAGCCATTTTGACGAGGTCTCGAGATATGAAGTTGAAGTGAGAAATCTCTCACTTTTGGTCGTCAGAAGCGGAGGTTGCATTGCGCGATCTGCGGGGTGGTGGTTGGTGGATCGGATTCTTCGGCACCGTGATCGGCAGCCGAGTTTCGTTTCGACGTCATCCTGACTTGATTAGTCTCACCGAGATGTGAGTCAAGAGAGTTCCGGTATAGGAAGGATGATATTGAAAGGCTTATTTCCGAGTAACTGCTCGGCTCGGCGTTTCGTCTTAGCTGGGTCGGTTGGAGTCGTAGTAGAATAGGATCGATAATTAGCTGCTTAAACGGATCTGTATATCCGAGAACTGGATCCGACAATAATTCAATATCTGATATTCTCATCGTCTAAGTAACTTTAGTATTATAGAGTGGTAATTATAACCGATGACTCAGAACTGACTTGGTTGATGATTGCTCGATAGACTCAGAGTTTAAGACTCTGGCTCTGCACCTTGATTTGGGAATATAATCTTTTACTTTCTGGTGTGTATAAAATCCTATATTTTTCATGTTCTCAATGACCTGAGACATGATCTAGCCACTTGTTGACCATTGTTTAGTTAACTGGTCTCTGGCGAGATTAGTGGCTGTCGTTCAACCCACCTCTTCACAGAATTTTCCTCCTTCATCACCTCGCGGAAGATTCTTCAACAATCACAAACTACCCATGTAGATTACTGATTCTGCTCCCGCACAAGCACTATTGGAGATATTCAAGCAACAACATGCCGAGGTGGAACGCATAAGAACATAAGAGATCATGAATTGACCAAAGAAGGCCAAGTGAAAGCCGCCCTTGAGACAGCCGAAAAGATCTGGTCGGAAGGCGGTACAGTTCCGTTTCACACATTGGATGGTAACTTTCGCCTATATTCGGTCCAATATGTCGATCACTTCTACGACTCGGACTACTATCCCTCTAAATACGTTGAATTCTATTACTTTGGCGAGGACCATCGTTCAGATCTCTCTGGGTTGCGAGCGCGGGATAGAGAGAGTCGACTAGACGGTCATATGCGCCCCAGGAGCTCAGTTGACTGCCACTTTTCTTCCTTTCTATCGCCGCTGGAAGCAAGTCCGGAGCCCTTTGAGAGGTTTCCCAAGTCTCTCAAAGATTATGGAGAACATACCCTTACTTTTCACATAATAGACAACGACCACTTCATAGTGAAGGTGAGCCGGGACTTGGTTTTCATGGATCAGCCGGAAAAGGCAAAGGGGCCTGAAACCTTTGTCTTTATGGGAATTCGAGATGATTATGCTAGAAAAATGCTGTTGGAGATGCGAAAGGGTTCGAAAATTCTGACCCGGACTAGACCACTTATTGGCCCGAGGTCGATAACAGTAGTTCAAGGTGCAGTGGCCAGTGAAGGAACAACGACTAAGGGCGGTTCTCAAGCAAGAAGGAGAAGAAAATGTAAAGCACGGCGCGATCGGCAATAAAGAACGGCGGCCAGGGGCGGTTCTCAAGGATTGTGGTCTATTGAGATGTTGAAGCTGGGCTTGTGGCTACGTAATTTGCTAGAGCAACACAAATCTGTTGACCGATAAGAAAGAGTCTGAGTGCTGACGGCGATTAATACTCAAATGCTATCCTGGAATAGGTAGGGAGCGCAAGCATGTTGTCTAACTTGATGTCGTAGAAGGCCCCCTTACCCTCTCAAGTGGACGCGAGGTGGGCCTCGTTTGAACAACTACTTGGTGGTTGCCTGAAGGCGACGATAGATTTCGAAGACTAGAAGAGCTAGAAAGAGTTGGGGATCGCAGCATATTCACCTTTCCACAGACCCATCAGAGTGAACGAATTGAAGAATTCGAGAGAATCTGGGTGGTTAGATTGTCGTGTGCTAACTAGACCAACCGCAGCATTGCAAGATGTACGGAACAAGAACTATATACATGAACAATCCTAAGGACCTAAAAGTCTCCTTGGGTCAACCCCAATTCAAGAGTCAGTGAAGGGGTCAAAGCCCTGGACACCATCACCAGCCGCAGCCTGCAGAGAGTTACCAAACTCATCATCAAGCTTGGGACCAACACCACCGCTCCAGTTCTGGAGCATCTTGTCACGAAGACCAACATCAGGCCAGTTGTCCCAGCCAACAAGAGGAGCGCGGAAGAAGGAACCGGTGGGGTTCTCGGGGTTGTTGCGGTCATCGTCGTTGGCGAAGCGGAAGCAGTGGGTGCCGGCGCCGTCCTTGTGGTAGACGAGGAGAGGGCTGCTACCGTCGATGGGGAACTGGTTGCTGGCGCCGTCATACTTGCCGTGGCAGGAGGGGGCCACGCGGACGACGTTGTCCCCTTGGGTGAAGACGACAATGTTCTCCCAGTCGTGGCGGTGACCGCCGAGAAAGCTGCCACCTACAGCCTGATCCTTTTCAAAGTAGTACTCGTACCTAGTATTTCTTGTAAGTGGTTGAATATGAAAGTAATAAGACGAGAACTTACATGACCGCACAGAAGCCGTTGTTGCAGCGCTTGCGAGAGTAGGTGTTGCTGTTCTCGAGCTGGTGGGGATCACGGCAGTCACCCTGAGGTGTGCCAGTGGCTCCATGGCCAGGGTTGACGTTTCCGCTAGGGTCAATGGCGGAGGTTTGATAGCAGCCATCAGAGTCAAAGTCGAGGTGAGGCTGGAACTTGAGTTCAAGCTGGTCGGCGCCCTCGGGGAGAGCTCCGATGACATCTCGCTTGTGAACGGGAGTGCCCGAAGCCACGGCGCTCAGGAGAGCGGCAGCAGTGATGGTGCTCTTGTGCATGATGAAGTTGTTAAAGAGGCCTGAGTTGTCCTTGAGTTGAAGGTTGTGAGCTGTGAGTTGTGCGTTGTCGAGATTGGGATATCCCGTGGGCGCATCAACGTCTTTATAATCGCTCGACTCTACGATATACCCTTTTGGGCTTCACGATAGACAAATCGTGGGGCAGGTATCAAAGTGCAACGGTCGTGGTGGCTGTTCGGAGCATTGTGATCCAATAAGCTTAACATGCCTCATATGCGACATGGCCCCCAGCGCTTACAAAAGCATTGTGGCATCTCCTGTTCTCCCTGAAATGCCGTCCCATCGAGTCAGCGCTAAGACGACAGAAGTTCTGTCCCCCTGTCTGAGCGAAAATCCTTCGCCTTCAACTACCGGGGCTAATAGCGGGTTCATTCTGGGGCGATCGCCCAAGTTGACTTCCTTAAGAGGCAGCTGAGAACGGGAAATTACATCATTGAAGCCAAGCGCAATCCTCGAAAGGGAGAGCCAAGCCTGATCGGCGGGAAAGCTGGGTGACTTTGAGGGCGGAGATGAAGGCACGTGGGTCGAGGGAACGGTTCAAGCAGACGCAAACACGGGACTTAATTAAAGACCGCTACTGCAAGTATAGGACGAGAATTGACGTCACAATATCACAATGCTTATCCTGATCAAGCATCAGGAAACGCAGCTGCTTTCTTGGGATGATTCTCTTTCAAGCTGCGTTTCAGCTCCGATATTTGGCGGCACAGCCTGGTTGATATTCGCCTAATGAGACTTGAGGCGCTTTTTAGTGAGGTCAGTGGTTTCATATGCCTGTTGGAAATCAATGCAAGGCCTTGCAATTCTCCAATAAACACGGCACATTGGCAGGGATTCGCTGATCCTGCGCTGAACGGATGAAACGCCAATATATTCGACACCCCAGACAGGCAACAACATTCCTGGGTCTGCGAGATGGCACCAAAGACAAAATAACCCCTGGTCGATCGCCCTCTCCTGCACAGCCTTGTGGATCAGATCGACAGAGGCCCGACTCCCGAGGCGGCCGCCCTGGCTGGGGTGGATGCTGTAAGCCAACAGCTGAATGTTCTGCGGAACAATGAGGCTTTGGCAGGTGGTTTCACACAGTTGAGCAGGCTGTGCTTGAATAGATGAATTAACCAGTCATATTACGGAACGGGCGATTTCACATCAACACGAGCCAATGCTGATATCCACGGTATGTCGATGGCTGACGTATGCTATTCCTTCTTCTTGATTTAGATATATCACTGGTGATGAAGAATAACCAGGAATAGGTTGTATACTTTGAATAGAGCTTGCTTTCAGCTTGACCAAAATAGTAAAGGTTGCTGACATGTTTCAGTAAGGCCGTGATACCTTGACGGTAGAATGTATGTATGCCTTGTAATCAGCCCCTGTCCGGCATAGGATTAGCAGGAGAAGCTGAAGATCGTTACCCTGAAGTATAGAAATTGGGGGCTATAGAGTCAAGCTTTCTGTGAGCCTTGGAAGCAGCATTGAAGAGATTTAATTGCCGAGGGTGACGCAGTGTCGCTGGCTGAATGATTCCTCATCATGTGGGGCCTCCAATGACTCTATTACAGGGACCGTGCAAATTGGATATTCCAAGGAAGGGGAGTCAAGAGATCGATCAATGAAGCATGCCGTTTATCCTGAACGAATAGGTCTTGGCAATGTGACACATGAGCAAGACTCAGGACTGAGTAAGCATCAAGATTAGTGATCTAATGGGCTGAGACGGAGCGATTTGTCTCATACCTTGGTTGTAACCGTTACCAATATGGGCAGGTTGCTTTTTCTCAAGTGACATTGGGCTTGATGCTAATGCTCTATGGCACAAAGTCCCTTTGCTATTTTTCTTGGCACTGTGTACATTGTCAGACCCAGGCTAGGAGTTTGCTGTCCCGATCATCACTGGCATTTCGATCTTTTCAGAATTCAGTCAGAATATCGATCAAACCCTCTTGTCGTAGCTTGATCATGTCTGTGATGTCCATACGTTGCTAGAGGTGGTTCTCTTGGGTCGCTGGAACGGCAAGCGTGGTTCCTCAAAGGAGCCTGTACTCTTCAGACAGCTATTCCGAGCTTCCTATATCGCAGCATGGGGAGTAGGCAACACCAGATTTATTCTCTTCACATCATTTAATAATGGATTGCCATCTACTTGGTAGCTGATATGATAACGCTATGTGAGGTAGAAACTAAACTCCCCCCTGGACTCTAATTATAGCTGATATACCCAACAAATTCATCCTCCGTTAGCATGGCCAGAATATCCTCCTCGTCCTTCGGATTCGGGGTAAACCGGAATGCCCGACGCTGGGCAATTTCCAGCGCTGAGCCAAACCGGCCCTGCACTATTGCACTCGCGCCATTGCGCATCAAGAACCTGACGTTCTCAACGTGTGCCATATAGACAGCTGTCTGTAATGGATTTCCATACACTCCAGGCCCTTGGGCATCTATATCAGCACCACGTTCCAGGAGAAGCGTCGCCATTTCGGTGAAGTGAGTATAATGCCTTGCCACGGCAGTCAGGGAGTTTCCGTAATGTCCGCACTGGGCATTAACGTCTGCACCATGCTTTAGCAGGAGCTTGACGTTTTCTAGCCTGTAGTTGGCGGAGGCTGCTTGTAGTGCACAGCCGTACGCACCACCCTGCCAGTTGACATCTGCTCCCTTCTCAAGGAGGACCCGGATGGTGTTGAGGCCTTGAATATTGCAAGCGGCGGTGCAAAGGGCATTTCCCGCCCATCCGATATCGGAGTCAATGTCTTCCATGACGTCTGCTAGTACCTCAACTACGTCGGAGTGACCTTCTTTTGCCGCGAGGTAGAGGGCGTCAGGGGTAGGCTCTACTCCAAGATCGAGCAGGTCCTCCACGAGATCCAGGTTCCCCTTTCTAGATATTTGTGCAAGTTGTGACACGCCTCTCTGGATAGCAGTGTCCCTATCCATGTTGATGACGAGTGCGGCATAATCGTAAATTGTTCCCGCATGCGATGGAATGACTTGGCGCTTTCTGGAAACATCGCTTTTGATGACCACATCAACTCTTTCCTTCGTCCAGTTCACTTGTCAGCATCTCCCCGGTGATAAAAATTCCATGAAACTTACCTGTAAGTCATGCCGCATATTCTGTGCCTCCTGCAGCGTCTTCAATATGCCCAGACGATGTGCCCTCCTTGCGACCCTGACTGGGGTTTCATCCCACCTGTTTCGGATCGTACAATCTGCTTTGCTATTGAGAAGAAGCTTTACAGTTGCTGCGTCCCCGATCTCTACGGCTTGATGTAGAGGAGTGCGCCCATCGTGGTCCTGTGTATTAGGATCACCTCCCTTGTCCAGTACACTCTGGATCAATTCTCGAGCACCCCCCGATATCGCCAGATGAAGAGCAGTCTGGCCGTGGTGATTCGTCGCGTTGATGTCTGCCCCATTCCTGACCAGGCGGTTCATAGCAAGGATGTTCCCGGTAGATGCTGCTTGAAGCAAGGTATCGTTTCTGAGCCTGTCGGCCGAACAGCGGAGGGCCAGTTCATCCTGCGGACGGACTACTTGTAGCGCGACCATGGCGTCTGCGAGATTGAATCCCTGGGAGTCCACTATGTCTTTGAGCTGACTGATAATTATCTTCATGCCTTGACTCTTTAGAGATGGATACTTGCAGATCTGGCGATGGTCGTGCTGCAGCATCGGTATCACTCTTTCGTTTGCAAGTCCACTTTGTCCGCTGACCTTGCCAACCAGCTATATAGGTCAGCAACTGATAAATCCTGCAATAAATGTAGGAGAATATTCCAAGGTACTCACAATGTCCTTTTGACCGGGCATAGAAGAGGTTTCTACAAAAGAACAGACGTGTTGTAGATGGTATGCTTCAGAGTGAAACTTTTTAGCTAACTGGCATAGCCGAGTTCCGCTGCATCGTATCGACTCGAGAATACTGTTCCTGAAGTATTCCAACAGCCTGTCGATGGTATTTTCGAAGGTCATGGCATCTACAATGTTGCAAAGGATGTCGTCGTAGTACTCTGATGACGTCCCCGTCTGAGGTGTTGCGAAGAAGAGCATCGCACAAGTTGACTGTCGAAGGGATCCAAATAATCCTCTCTCGTTGCTTGCGAGGAGAAACGCCTAACATTGTCAGCTGGTCATCTTCCTGTTGATCAGCATCAACAAACCTGCTTAACAAGAAGGCCGCCCAGGCTGTGGCAGACGAATACGATTTTGCGGTCCTCCTCCTGCTACTTGTCAGTCATGTGCACTGTTGTGCTTGGAGCTGACCTACCTTTTCGCTCGGCCTTGTCATCTTCATAAGACAGAGAAGATGCCGTGCATAGTCTGTCAAACTCGCTGTTCCACCCGAAAATGCAACGCCAGAGTCGTAGCCGTAGGAGTAAACACGGATACCAGGAAGCTCTTTGGTGAGATGCTGAAGCCAGTTGAAACCATTCTCGTGCTGCCAGGTACGATAGGCATCACCCCCTAGGCCATGGACGGCGATGATGTCGAGTTCGCAGGCATCTTGCCGAGACTCGGGGGCTTGCTCTATGGAACTGTTCAAGTTAAAAAGACCGTACTGCTCGCTCTGGGGCAGCGGCTCATCAGCATGGTCGGATGTCTCTATCTCAAGTAGGTTTTGGGCCTGCTCTTCACTGGGTTCTTCCAGTATATCTATCCGGCGGAAGAACTCTAGCGAATTTGTGGTTGTCATTCTGATGGGCTTGCCGATGGGAGAATAGAGGCTCAAGCGAACGAGCTGGAGCAGGTCGAGGTGGACTGTGATGGCTCTTAAGACTAGCACCCCCGCTCCAGTCAGCCTTGGCTCTGAAACCTGTATCTTGAAAAGAACGCCACATCTGTGTCAAGTCCCAATCATCCATCGCCACGTCCTGACTAAGGCATCTCGACCCCTGCAAGGCGGACTATCGAAATGCGTTATCTCGGATGTTCCGGGCTATCTTTCAACCCCAGCATGACTTTCTCTATCACCCACAGCCTCTCATGCCAGGAGCTCGCACAATTCAGTCACTCTTTGTCCCCCGAGTCGTCTCCCGAGTAGGACAGTTCGTCCTCGGACAGCTCAAAGAAATATGGGAGACCAAGTTCATGCTTTTGAGCCTGATTATGGCGATACGATATCTTTTCGGTTCCCTCAGTACCTTCTGGTGGGGTCTCACCAAATTACCTGCTGCTCCTTTCATATCCCATCCCACCAAGATCCTGGCATTCATGGGCAGCGCTCTTTTCGTCCAGATTTCCGTCATCTTGTTGATGTGGGTAGCATTCCGAAGAGCCCAGCTTAACCAGCCACCACCCTGGAGAGACCTCGATATCAGATATGTTGTTCAACTTCTCCAATCAGCCTCACCTTTAGTCGGGCTCAACTTTCTGTATTCGAGACTTGGATCGTCGAGACGACAAGCTATTCAGACATCACCATGGCACTTTAGGCACACTCTAGCTTTGGCGCATGCCGGTACTGTGATATTCGGCATGGTCAAGTTTGGAGGACTGGGTGGACTACTCAATGTCGGCTTAATTGCCATCTTGTTTGATGCCGTATTCCTATTATTATCGCAGATACAGGCGGCATTTGGCCATAGCAGGCGAAATCTTACCCCGGGACTTGCATATCGGCATAAACCACGGTTTGCGTTGGCTGCTGTGTCTCAAGGCCTGGCCCTTGCAGTTGCCTTTGTCTTCACTATGAAGAATCATGAATGGCCGGCATACGTCCTTTTCGTCTTTCCTATTTCTACGGTGGCGACATTTCTGCTATATCTTAGCCATGGTAATGAGTTGGAGTATCTCAACGACTCCATATCTGTTCATTCTCTTCCGGGAAACCAGGGGCCCCCATTCTGCCAAACATGCCGGTCCACGATCTTCTCAAGCGTTGCCACAGATGCGACTCACCACCCTACTACGAAGAGCCTATATAGGTCGGCATTGGCAGGTTGCCGCATCTGTACAGCTGTCTGGCAGCAAAGATCCCACGTACAGCAGGACTTTCTGGCCGTCTTGATGTTCTGGAAGCCAACCACCACGCATGACGGCGGTGGGAGCTCATGGAGTGTCAAATATTGTCAGGACCCTCACAATATTCATGCATGCCGATTTCAGATCAGACAACGTCAAGGTTAGTGTTGAGAGTTTCTCAGAACCCTACAAGATGCTAACACGTCAAAGTGGCCGATAGCTGGGTTAGACCAGGCATGTTGGATATACGTAAGCGTATTGCACTTACTCAACTTCCATCTCACACAGGCTCCGACCAAAGCTTGGCTCTGGCAGCAAAGTGGCTTCAGCATTGCACCATCTATCACGAGGTGTGCTGTGCCAACCAAGACCGGTCATTTCGGCCCTCACGTCTTCTGTGTGTTGCAAACAATACTGTCTGCCTTCATACTACCCAAAAGATGCCTAAGAGGGTCCGTTACTTGACTCTCAGCCACTGTTGGGGCAAACTGCATATACTCAGATTGTTGGAGTCCAACGAGGATTCTTTCCACCTGGGTATTCGTATTCAACTGCTACCTAAGACCTTTCAGGACGCAATTCACATCACACGGCGTCTTGGATTCTCTTATCTCTGGATTGACAGCCTTTGCATCATACAGGACTCCAAGAAAGACTGGCTGCGAGAGGCTGCACTCATGGGCAAAATCTACAAGAATGCAGCATGCAACATCGCAGCCCCAGATGCCTACAACGGTCAGCAAGGCTGTCTTTATCCAAGGGATCCACGGACAATACAGCCTGAACCAATAGCCGATGGGACCCAGGATGAAGAGTACCTTGTCAACCAGACAGACATTTACGATGTCCATGTTCTGTATTCTAGAGCATGGGTACTCCAAGAGGCCATACTGGCACGACGGACACTAGACTGTGGTCGGGGCCAACTCTTCTGGCGATGCAGTGAGATGAGGGCGTCCGAGGTCTTTCCAGGGGGCGTGCCAACCAATATCTACCACGATGATCACCCGGCGGCTAAATTCAAGGCCATTTCTGCGGATAACGACCAAGCCATGATCACGGCAAACATACTGGAACGCCGTCTGGGCAGTGTCAAGACGCGGTTGCAGATCCCAATTGCACCAGGAAGGGGGTCCCTAGAACGATACACCGATACCCCTTTTGCATTCTGGTCTGCCATCGTGGGGGAGTACACCAAGATGAAGCTGACCAAGGACACGGACAGGATAGTTGCACTCGCTGGTATCACGGATGTCTTTAGGCCGTTCTTTGGCGACCACTGGTTCGGCATGTGGCGCATCTTCATGCCCTTGGAGCTGCTATGGCAATCCGGGGGTATAGATAAACGGCCATCCACATTACGAGCGCCCACTTGGTCGTGGTTCTCGGTTGAGAGTCCTGTGTACTACACGAGTTGCGAATTCAACTACCGTCGTGACCGGCTCATCACGGAATTCATCGATGCCGAGACGACAGGAGAACATGGAATGCATCTCCGTCTATCTACACCCTTGCTGCGGGCAACATGGTCTAGCTTAAATGAGTTCGGAACTTGCTGTGTCATATCCAACCTCGAGGGTGAAACGCGACGGATGTCGTTGTTCGGGATCCCCACATTCCAGGATTCCTACGGAAATGTATATTTTGACCACTGGGATGATGGTGCGGTTACTAATCATGTAGTCCTCATGTGCATACAGATACGTGCGAAATCCGGAACTGGAGCGCTGGGATTAGTCCTGCAGGAGGTTGATGAAGGGGTCTATGAGCGACTTGGCCACTTCTCTAGTCCAAAGGACTTGATCGAGCCGTTCTTGGATCGAGCACCGAGAAGGGAGATAGCCCTTGGATAACATGTCAAGCGTAGTAATGCCCTGTCTTGTGGAGGATTGTCTAGACAAAAAGAGGAGGGTAGATACTGATTGATACCATATCATCCAAGAGCTCCTTGTATATATACCATGCGCGGAATATGTGTCGGTTGCCAGTGCCGGAGGTGTTGTTACTGGCCTGGGTCCCGAGACGATGGTTAGTTACTGGTCCTGAGCTCCTGAGAGGTCAACGATGACCAATGATATGGCTCTGGCAAAGCGGTTGGTGGAAACGAAGACTTGCAACTTATTGGCTATCATCATGGCCCCTTCAGCCGTGCGGAATGGCCTTACACAAGCCCGAACGACAGATTTGGCCCAAGACTTGGTAAAGTTAAGCTACAAGATGAAGAACGTGGATGGTGAGAACTGATTGAGGTAGGTAGGTAATGAATAATTATTTTGGATCATCAGAGCATACTTCGATCGCCAGCCAGAAGGAAACTCATGCTAGGACTCGTGAGATCACCATCAATTCCCAAGTCGTCTTTAGAGCAATGCTTATAGGTCATGATGGATCCAAACTCGAGAGTTCTATTATACGTGACTGAATTGCCCTGGAACATGCCGAATTTTAGGGAGCACTAAAATTCAGAAGTGAAACAAGACTCGATGATACATGTACGATAGTTTTGGAAGGCATGGACGTGGTTAAAGCCCTTGAGTGGGCCAAGCTGAGATTGTCGCTTCACTTAATCCTCATCGTCCTCATTGATAGTGATGTGGAGTTGGTTCACATCAAGGTTGTCCCAAGTTGTCAGGTGAAGAGTCGCCAGGCTGACACGGTTCCAGAGTGTCTCTGTCGACGGAAAGAGGTAGGTTGGGTTACTGCATGCCTCAGTACAGTTGATGCCGTATTCCTCCATCTCGTATCTATCGCAGATGAGAATAACAGGGTCGCTGTTGTGGTCGGCGACGCGCACCATGAGCCCCAGCCACGCTATTGCCCATTGCTGCCACTTTTGGGTGGAAAAGCGTGTTCGAGAGGTGTATTTGGGATTCCGAACTGTCTCCCGATTAAATCATCCATCTTGAGAAAGAAGAAGGGGAAAGGTGACCTCGTGGGAAGACCGGCTTCACAACCACGTGGTAAAGCAGCGGACGAGCCATTGAATAATCAGACCAGACGGCTCATTCTGAAACCTGATGATAAACACCCCAGTTACTCGGCACCAGCCAATCCCCCTCTATCTGGATATGCAAAAAATCCAACATCCTGGTTGTGTGGGTAGAGCGACCAACAGGCCGAGTCTGTAAATTAGGACAGACATGGACAATCAGCCACAACCAAACACTGAGCTGGACAAAGGGAATGTTCCGAAACAAGTCTCCTTGAAGATTTAGACATCATTCTAGAGGGCATCAATTACTATGGTTGATGCCTTTGTTGGATACGTCTCAAAACCTTGAAGAATAAATATCACGAAATCCTGAATGCCCCTGTTTGCGGTCTCTTACCACCCTCAACTTAATTCAAGATCAACCACCAGCCTGATTTCCATTACTGCATATCAGAGACATTCATGTGCTGTTACGCCACGACGCCATGTCAACAATCAGGGTGCGGGCATAAAAATAGCCGCTGAGCGCGCTTCGAGTTCAGCTTGGCTTGGCAAGCGCAAAAGTGGGTTGCCAACGGATTTTGCGCTTAAGTTTGAAACAGAGTTGACGCCTTAACTATCAATATGAGATAAGGATACATCACTCGCTGAGTTTCCACTCTTACAGCCTCGGGCTGGTTGCCAGGATCGGCGCAACATCACAAGGTCATCGCCAAGCCGGCGAGGTGCAGGAAAGGCCCAAAGGGGATAAATCCGTGGTTTGGCAGGATGCTAAAGGCGGGATGTCACCACGCTCTTACCAAGCTCGTCGCTCTTCCAGGAGAGCCGGAGTTCCCTCCAATTGACTCGGGGATATTGTACCCGAGATACCTAGACCAGACGGAGTTTTATCCATTTTAGTATTTTCCATTCTCACACACGCCATCTCTCTTATGCAGCTACTATATCTACTACTTCTGGGTAATCCTTGGCTCTGCCTAACTTCCAAAGATAAAAGCCCTGGGGACTTCAGCATCTTCCTTGAGTGTACGTTACTCTCTCGGCCAGCCTCCAGAAACACCCAAGCCCTCAATATACGATTGAACTTCCCAAACATGTCCACTGCTTTGCCGTTCCAGACATGGTTGTTGAAAGACGACGGCACCTCTGTTCGTCCTCTCGACACTATCGAAACCTTTTTCAAGCTTCTAGTTGATAGCGGTGCCCCCATCAACCGTGAGCATTGGGCCATTACTGTCGCCTTGCGTCTGAAGATCCCAGAGTCTGTCAAGGAGGTTAGGTCGGTTCTAGGGCGAACCTGGTTGACCCTCGTCCGACTTCATCCGAACCTTGCTGGAAGGGCCCATATGTCCGATGTGGAAAATCTTCCCAGTCAAATCTTGTCTGTTAGCCCTTTAAATGAAGACACTTGGCTGGCACAAACGTTTGTTCCGCACGAGAATATTCCAGACTCAACAACCCTGTTCACTTCGCTTCGTCCGAGTCCCACAGCAACCTGCCATTGGATTCCTGCCTCTCAAGAGCTCTGCATCTCCTCCTCTCACTGGCGTATCGATGGCATCGGAATGCTCATGCTAGCCAACAGCTTTATGAACAACCTTGTCGAAATACTCCGCCACGACCGAAACAATCCTACCATTCAGGGGCCCCTGACGCCAAGCCTCGACAGCATCGTTGGCTCTTTCTTGGACGAAGAGACCACACCCATGTATCTACGCTCCACTGCTGATGCCCTGGTAGCGGACTTTGTCAAGGGAGTGCCGAGCATTGGCCTGCCCAACATCACAGGGTCCTTGACCGCCACGCCCGGCCCAACCGAACGACAAGCGTGCAAATTTGACATTACTACTACCAAGTCGGTTGTCTCCGCTTGTAAGAGGCGTGGTCTCAGCGTCCCTAGCGTTGTTCACGCTGCCTTGATTCGCGTCGCTGTGACTTATCCACAACATCCGCTGGCTAAAAGCTACGCCGCTTTCTTCCCAACTGATCTACGCCCATATCTCTCCTCGCCTTACAATGGAGAGGCTTTCGCGGTTGGCATGTTCTGTAGTGGCCTGCCAGTCACTGTCCTAAACGTTTTGGGCCTCCCCTTCGACAATATCGCTGAGATTCTCAACACCGTTTACAGAAGAGACTTGACCCGGATGTGCACCGATGACGAGGGGAAGTCACAAGGCATGCTGGATCTCATGGCACCTTATGTAAGACGGACGACTAAACTCTTCAACACTCCTCCTCCTCCAGAGCTGCCTCCGGTCGAGAACCCAGACTTGAGCAGTTTCGGCAAAGTCGAGAAGTATGTGCAACATGAATATGTCTTTGGCCAAGACAGTGAAGACAAGATAGATGTAGATGGGTTTTGGATTGGCACAGAGACACTTGCCCGGTCGCTACAGTGCCATGTGTGGACTTTTAGGGACGAGTTGATCATTCAAGGATGCTTCAACACTAGCTTTTACGATCGAGAATTTGTTCGTGAGGTACTTCAGAAAGTACAGGCGGAGTTACTTGAAGGTCTGGGAGTTCAGTGATAATGTACTAAAGCTTTTTCTCCAGACAAAGTGTTAACTCAATGTGGAATATCTTGGGCATTTCTCTCATTTTAACTCAATTCCCTCCCTTCAACATGACTAAAGTGAAGCCGGGGGAGGAAGACGATGTTAATGACTCAAGCTCACCGCGTTGAGTCTAAAGGAGATGAAAAATTTGGTTATTCCTACTGGATGTCATGTTGTGAACGTCTCAACAGGAGAGTCAGTGCTCTTGGCCATCTCCTCCCACTCCCTGCATATCTCCAACGTCTCCTCACACTTTGTCTTAATTTTGGACCAACTATCAGAGCCCAAAGGGACTCTTAGAGGTACTTTCTTGCCACTTGCCATGCCGGTTCCCCTAACCAATTCTATCATTCGAGCCACAGCCTTATCAGGGTCTCCGGGCGAAGTCGTGGTCAAAGATGCCTCAACTTGCCGCACAGCTTCGTTGAATAGAGCATATTCTGGGACCCGAGGTTCTACATGCTGTATCTTGTTAAAGACTGGAGTGCGACAGTAGCCTGGCTCAACCATCAAGACCTTGATATCTGGGGCGAACATTGCAAGCTCCTTGGCGAGACATTCGATAGCACCTTGAAGCAGATTAGCCCTTGGATCTTATTCATCGCCCAAGAATAACTTACCTTCCAACGCAAACTTGCTTGAACAGTATCCAGAAGCACTAGGATCAGCGTGCCACGCTGCTTGTGAACTCACGTACAAGAGTGTACCTTTGCCTTTTGCTCGCAGGCGTGGGAGAATGGCACGGGTGATGTTGAGGGGGCCATGAAAGTTGACCTTGAAGGACTTTTCCATATCTTCTTGTCTATCAATGATCATTAATGAAATGCATACTTGAAACATCAACCGAACTTACGTCAACTCTTCAACGGCGCCGCTCAGGATGTAGCCCGCGTTGTTTACAACGACATCGATGCCGCCATGGTAGATATCCCACGCTTCATTAATCTTGGCCTGAATAACCGCGGGAGACTCCGTGACATCTAGATCAAGGATTCTAGCGCCGGTATTTTTGAGATGAGCGAGCTTGACATCGACATTTCGACCTGTGGCGATAACATTATCACCAGCGGCTCGGAGTTGCCGGACAAGAAGCTCGCCGAAGCCACTCGAACAGCCAGTAATTAGCCAAGTCAGCGCCATTTTACCTCGGATCCAATGTTATTAGAGGAAGCTCTTCAAAGCTGGAGCATCTTATATCCATCGACTGATCCATTATGGCGGAGCATATCCGGAACGGCCGGGGTATCGGCGTTACCAGCACAAAGACCGGTCGACGGGGAGAGTCTGTACCGTAGATTGGCGAGGTCCACGCAATGACGTTGGTACTTTTGACAAATCCTACAATCCTCGCTCCTGAGTCAATTCTTGTAATTCCACTCAGTAAGCAATCCTTCAATGACGACGCCCTTGCGAGGACTCTATCCACGCTTGCTCTGAAACGTTACATCAGAGCGGACAGAATCCCAATGCGGATAGCAGCACGAACTTGGTGGTACGTATACCCAACCTCCTTACTTCCGATGCTAGTCGGATGTGAACTGCTCTGGCATGCCCATCAATCATCCTGTGAGGGGTGAACAATCGTCACACTCCCTGTTTGTTGAACGCGAGAACGTCCGAAATGTCTCTCTTGCCTTGGTTGAGAAGTACATATATTTGGGCGCAACTGTCACGTCTCTGTAGGTATCTGTTATCAGTAATCATGATTTCCGATTGGATGCTCAACCGGAACCCGATTCTCCACAGTCCCTTCTCGTCCAGAGTGGCAGGCCAATCAAATCATAGTTGCTAAAAAGTACATTGATACACGGCAAGAGTGGGCGATTGTGCAGGTACCGATAATCATTCCCTACTCGCAAGTTTATCACGCACGATAAGAACTCTCACCTTAACCTTTGCACACGTCAAACTCCTACCCGAGACTGTGATATAAAAGAACGAAAATTACACGTAAAGTAAAATTAAGATAGTCTAGCTATAAAACTATTATGTCTAGTCTAAGATTAATATTCTTGAAAAAGTATAAAGGAAAAAAACTATTCAGCTGGCCTTGCAATTATTAATTTAAGGCTGTCTAACCTGGATTTATGCTAATTGTTATCTTTACCTATGGAAGAGTGCTCTTTAGCAAGGTGAATGGCGAGGATTGGAGAGAAAAATGTGCACATGTACTATGCCTAAGAAAGCTAGCTATCGCCCCTTGACTCGAAGTTTCATTTTTTACTGGGCGGATAAGGTGGAGTAATGCCCATCTGGGACCTAGCGGTGGTGCATTTCTACAAAAATAATTAGTTTGAAGTCCAACTTCTAATACACGAAAGATCGGATATGACCATCGAAACATGTTCCTCGATGGTCAATGGTGGCCCCTGAGGGCCGAATCCACACCCAGCATGAGGTTAGAAAAACATACACTGAACACTGTCATGCCCACTCCCTTGGTACAATACCCTTGTCAAGCCTCCTTACCACGGTCAATTATCCACTTGAAGCCAATCTCCCTTTCAGTCCCTTGGCAGCAACGGCCCCAAGCGCTTCCATGGTCCCGGTAGCCATGAGCTCCAGCACACTAATCTCCAGTCCAAAAGCAAGCTTCCACCAGCGACGTAGCTCAATGGCCATCAGGGAATCAAGTCCAACCTGCTGCAGCGTCAAGCTCGTGTCGAGGTTCTCAGCGTCCTTGAGAATGAGGCCGAACACCTTGTTGCCAATCTCTCGAGCAAGGAAGGCGGAAGTGGCTGCTTCGTCGAGCATGTTGGGGTTGTCTGCAGCGCTGGAGAGAAACTCGGCAAGCTTGTTGGAAGATCTATTCTCGTCTGTGGCCTTGGTACTGTTGTAGTTGTGGTAGAAACCCATTCGGCGGTCTCGTCGCCAGTTGGTTGGCGTGTTGGTATCGTTGAGATCGCTCTCAGATCGTAGGCCCATGACAACTTGCCCTTTGCTGCTCCATGAATGATGCTGCGTCGATTTGACTTGAGGATCAACTTCTGTTTCCCCCAACACCATAGATGGTGGATGGATCGGGGCGGTGATGGAGGCTGGTGATAGTCTGATGGCGAGCTCGAAAAGGTCAAGCAGCTCCTTCTCTCGCAGGCTATACAAGCCTTGGGACTTGATGTTCTTTTTGGCAAAGGCGTTTTCGGCCACGTAACCAACATCCTCGATAGCGCAGATGTTTAGTACAGATGCCGGCAAGGAGAGTGATCGTCGATATTGGGTGAAAGCCTCCAGGAACGTGTTGGCAGCTGAGTAGTTGCCCTGGCCTGGACTCTCGACGATGGTGTTGATGGAGCTCGCCATGACCATGAAGTCAAGTTCGTCGTTCTTGAGACCTTCGTGAAGATTCCATGCTCCCTGTATCTTTGGTGCTGTGGTTGTTGTCCAGTCCTCATAGGACATAGTGGCAATTGGATTGTCGCGAAGAGCCATGGCAAGATGAACGACACCCTTGATGGGATATGGTGCGAGCGAGATGGCCCTCTGCGCATCCTCCATAGACTGAGCTCGACCAGCCACTGTCACTACTGAGCACCCACACGACTCGAGTTCTTGAATGAATGCTTCGTCTTTGGGCTTTTGACCTGCGCTGCGGGAGAGGAAGACTAGAGACCTTGCGCCGCGCTCAACAAGCCATCTTGAGATGCCCACTCCGAGACCTCCCATGCCGCCAGTGAGGAGATAAGAGGCGTCGGCCTTCAACTGAAGCTTGGTATACCGTGGCGCTGTGAGGAGAGTCGAAGCGTCCGTAGGCATCTTCACCACGACGTTGTCAACGTGATCCTCCCTGACGGTCTGGAAGGCCTTCTCGACGTCGGCTGCATCGAACATAGCAGAGCCAATGGGTTCGATCAGATTGTCTTCGTAAAGCTGGACAGTCTTCTTAAGAAGCCTACCGAGAAATTTAGCAAGGTGTGTGATTTCATGGTTCTGTTGTAATTGTACTTACTCTCCCATCCGCTGAGGCCTCATCTGAGCTAGCTGGGCCATGTTGACAGAATGATAATATCTGGTCTTCAAGAATCTCCTCATGGTAAGAGGTTCTCCATCGGGGCTATTGATATGCCCAAGATCGATCATTTTGCCGAAATCAGCCACACAGTCCATCAGGGCAACGCGGGAAACCCTTGGGGTCGAATTGAGGACAAGGTCAACGCCACAGTTGTTGGTGTCACGTTTCAGAGCAGCAACAAAAGAATCGTCATTGCAGATGAAACTGTGGCGAGGCGAAATCTCGTAGGCTTCGTCAAGCACTTCTGCCTCTTCTTCGCTTGTTATGGTAACGTAGATCTGCACCGTCGCTTAGTTTTTGGATCAGGCAACTTCAAAGAGCCTGGGGTATTATACCTTTGCACCGATGGACTTGGCGATCTGGATAGCAGCTTGACCGATGGCACTGGCTGCGGGATGAATCAACACAGACTGGGTACTTGTTAGAGCTTGTATCAGCTTTCAAGATTGGGGTACACAACTCACCTGGCCTTTCTGGAGCTGCCCAACGTTCATGAGACTCTCAAGGACAGTGGTGAAGGGAGTCGACATTGCTACGGCATCCTCAAAATCCAGACTTTGGGGAATCCTCTGAACTAGTGACTTCGGACAAGCCATCTTGGTCTTGATGGGGCAGTCTGTAGCTGCGGCAAGGACACGATCACCAACAGCCAGACCTTCAACCTTGGGACCAACAGCTGACACCACACCAGCGATATCGAGGAGTTCATGGTGCAGAGATGCATCATCTTCTGTTCTGAAGGCTGCACGGTCAGCACTGGAGCTCAGTGCTAAGGCAAATGTGTCAATGACAACCTCGTTCTCCCCTACGTCTGGTAGAGTCTCGTTTGCCCAAGCTAGCTTGTCCTTCGATACAAAGAGCTCCGTGATACGATTGCTTGTATCAAGAATAGCAGCTGAGCTCGCATCTTTAAGCTCTTGGCTCACGCGCAACGGCTGATACCGGCCGATCTTGACAAGTCCCTGGTCAACGATGTACTCTCGATCCGGAGACAGCAGCTCATCGTCAATTGTGTACCGAATCTTATTCAGAACCTTGACCACGAGCTCGGTAAAGCATAGTTCATCAGGCCTGATCTCGAGTGTGTGGAACGGGATCTGAGACTCGGCGCGGATACAACGTGCGAGACCAATGGAAAGGGATGATCGCGGATCTTGGCAGTTGACCTGAGCTGGCTTGGTGAGCCAGAGGACGCGCCCCGTCTTGTGGCTGTTCAAAAAGTCTTGGAAGTCTTTGAACTCCTTTTGACTGATGTTTTGGAAGAAATCAATCTCCAGGTCGACTAGTGCGATGATGTCGGTGTCCGGAGAGAGGTTGGGGGCGTCAGACAAGCTGTGTATGCTGATTGATATCCCGACGTTGTTGAGCTTCGCCGTCAACTCCTTGGATAGAACTCCATCAGGCTTCGTCGTGACGATGGACACGCTGCTAGTGTCCACAAGATTCTTTGGATTCTTGACGTTCTCCACCTTGGTACTGACAATCGCGGCACCATAGTTGAAAGGCTCTTCAGCATCAAGGATAGCAGTGTCAACTCCAGAGAAACCGGCCGCCTTGAGCTCGTGGTCCCATCTCTCGACACTGACGTACGGCTCCCACTCTCTCCCATCAGCTTCACCAAGCCACCATCCTGAGAAGTTCCCAAAGACGTAGTTGGGAGTGCGCACCACACCGCAAAGTTCAGTCAGAACTAACAGGCCGCCAGTACGTAGCAATGGCTGAAGGTTGGATAGGGTCTTGTTGAGGGATTCAGTGGCGTGGATGACATTTGGAGCAAGAATGATGTCGTACGTGTTGGCCTTGAAGCCCTGTGCGAATGGGTCCTTGGCGATGTCAAAGGCTCGGTAGTCCATGTTGGGTGCGTACGAGAAGCGTTCTCGAGCTTGTGGGAAGAACCCGGCTGAGATGTCGCTGAAAGTATAGACGCTGTATGCTGGGAGACCATCTGGTCTAGCCAAGTTGCGGAGAATCATCTCGGTTGTTCCGCCAGTTCCAGCACCGACCTCAAGAATGCGGAGGTTTGGTCTTGAGTGAGCCAGAAGCTTCAAGAAGTCACCTTTGCCAAAACTAACGGCGTTGTAGATCTCGGCTAAGACATTGCCTTTCATGAGGGTTTGGAGGGCATCGATCTCTCCCGTAAAGATGCCCTCGCAGTTGTCGTAGATGGCTTTGAGACCAACAGCAAAGAATGCCCTTGTGGTGCTCTGAATGAGAGTCTGGTAGTACTGATCGATCATGGTTCGGCGTTGTGGGGATGTCATATCAACAAAATCCTTGCTCTGCTCGACAATGGGGTATGTGCCTTGTCTGGCACGATCGATCTCCATGTTCAGCCAACTGCGGAACTTCTCGAAATGCCAGTTGCCGGGTTCTAGGTTGCGAACTTTCTCGGCAGTTTCCAAGATGCAGAGAAGGGTCATCTCCTCATGCATTCGCGCTTCCTTCAAATCTGACCGCGTTGAACTGAAGAGCGTCTTGTGATCCATCATGTCGAAGTCCGGCAACCACTCAAGACGAGCGGCTGCATGACGCTCTTGTTGCTGGTCTTGTCCATCATCGACAGGCGTCAGCTGCAGGCCGTTGAGACGAAGTGCAACTCTGCCATCCGCGACAACCTCAACGGTCAGGTTATCTAGGGTTTGAGCTGAAGCCACAACGTCCATGATATGGGCGTTGTGTCTGACAACCAAGTTGTCGATGCTAGTTGGCACTCGAAGCTGGCCAAAGTTTCTGCCGAGACCCCTTGTGGTGGCTGCAAGAAGTAGCTGGAGGCAATTGTCCATGGCAGCTGGATGGAAGAGGAAGGCTTCATCACTTTGTCGACGCTTGTTGTTGATCTTGGCAACAGCCAGGTTCTCTGTAGCTGAGGTGACAATATCCTCAAGTGCTTGGAACTCAGGGCCGTACACAAGGCCGATGTGTTCCAGCGCATCATACCAACCGGTGGAGGCAACGGGACGGACAAGGGCATCAGTGGCCGGTTTGAGTGAAGGAGTCAAGGCCTCATTGCATGCCTTGACCTGACCCTCAAAGTGTAGATTCCAGGAAGAGCCATTGTGAGAGACGATGGTAAAAGTAAACCATCTGAACACAGATGTGTCAGAAAGGTTGACGGGTCGAAGAGTTGTCACAACCTCAACTGGTTGGTCAGACAAGACCATAGCGGATCGTGCAGTAGCATCCTGGACTTCATAACCCTCTGAGATACCCGTGGTTTGGCGAATGGCTTCACCAGCCATGGCGATATATCCAGCAAAGGGAAAGACAACATCAGACCCGACCATATGGTCGGCTAACCAGGGCTCGTCCTCAAGAGTCAAGTTGTTGCGCCAAGCCGGTTCTAAGCTCGAACTGTGTGGGTTGCGAAGACCCAAAAGACGATGGTGGCCGAACTCACGAAATCTGGACTCTTTCGACAATCGAGTCTCGTACCAGAATGAACCGCTGCTGTAATCCCAGGGGTAGCTGGGCAGGTTGGTTAAGACTTTGCCCTTGGGAACAATGACTGACCAATCCAGGGGGACTCCTTTCTGGTGCAACTGACCAAAGGTAGACAGCAAGTTGTAAGAAGAGTCGCCGCTGCGTTTGAGCGTAGAGATGTAGCGATAGTCTGCGCCAACAGCAGTTGAGATCTGCCGCAGTGGTCCAGAGAGAGTAGAATGAGGCCCAATCTCGACAAAAACACTGTTCGGAAGGTCTTTGAGGGCCTTGCTGACAGCTGAAGTGAAGCGAACCTGAGAGGTCAGGTTGGAGATCCAGTAAACCAGACCCAGACCGTCACCGGAAGTAACCACCTTGCCTGTGACAGACGAGAAGAAGGGGACGTCGATAGTAGCGGGTCGCTCCAGATCTCGCCTTGCCAGCTCAGGCTCCATAAGGTCCTTGTACTGAGTTGCCAAAGGCGTCATATGGTCTGAATGGTAGGCGATCTCGACCTTGAGTCTCCTGGTCAGGGTATCAGGATTCTCCACCTTGATGGTGCTTAGCACTTGGTCTAGTACTTCCACGTCACCAGATAATGTGACACTCTCAGGGCTGTTGTCACAGGCGATGACGATACCATCTTGGATGTACTTTGATACACCATCTACACCTAGGCCAATAGCACCCATGCCACCCTTTCGGGTCTGAAGCTTGGTCACATAGCCTCGATAGTAGGCGGCGATGATCGCCTCTTCCAAGGAAATAGCACCAGCTGTGTATGCTGCCGCGATCTCTCCACTGGAGTGACCGACCACTCCTGATGGGCGAATTCCAGCGCGTTGCAAGTGACGGACAAGCGCAATTTGCAGTGCCGTACAGAGGGGTTGAGAGAGCTCAGCTTGATGGACCCGACTTTGGCTGCGAGGAGCGAAAAGCTCATCTATTGAACTTGTTAGCGACACTTCTGGTCAAGAACCGCTGTGACTGACTGACCTTGGAGATTCCAACCAGGAGGGTGTATCAATGACTTGAGGATGTCATTCATCTCCAGCACGTCATCTCTGAAATGGATGTCTGTATCAAAAAGCTGCTTGCCCATCTCAGGCCACTGGGCGCCTTGGCCGTTGAAGACCATGACCACTCCAGGTGCCGAGTTCGGAGCTCTTGCAGCAGAAGACGTCTCGACCAGTGAGCCGTCGGCCTTGACCACCAGAAATGCACAATGCGGGAAAGATTGGCGATGGTGGGCCAGAGTATACGCCATGTCTGCAGCTTTGTGTGGATGTTGGATCAGGTAGTCTTGGACTCTTGGAACGTGCTTCTTCAAAGATTCACTGGTGTTTGCGGACAGGACGATGAGCTTGGGGCTCGGGGATGTCTCAGGGTGAGCAGATGAGTATGGTGGTGCCTCCAGAATGACCTAACATGAAATTCAGCTTTGAATCTATGTGAAGAGTCCAAGCAACTTACATGGGCGTTGGATCCACCGATGCCAAAAGAGTTGACGCTCACTCTCTTGTCCCGTCCTTCGGGCCATGACTCAGGCTTGGTAGGTACTTTGAGCTTCTTGGTGTCAAAGGGGACTAGGATAAGATTAGAATTGGCCCATGTGTGGCATCTCTGGTAGACTTGCTCTTGGGGTTTGGGTTATTGAACTTGATGTTCGGGGGGATGGTGTTGTTCTCCAGAGCTAGGGCGGCCTTAATGATGCTGGTGATGCCTGATGCTCCTTCAGCGTGCCCGGTGTTTGGCTTGACCTTTGAAACAGTTAGAAGTGAATGGAAAGTGGTTCGAGATGCTTACAGATCCAATGTAGACACCATGTTGTCCAAAAACACTGCCCACGGCGGTGGCCTCGATGGGGTCACCTGTTGGTGTCCCAGTCCCATGGCACTTTTCAAACGTTAGCAGGGAATACCAGGTACCAACTAAAGGATGTGTTGAATGGATTAGCATACCTCGACAAATGCAGTCTTTCCCGGGTCAAGGCCAATGTCCCCGTAGACCTTGCGCATGAGTGCCTCGTGCGAGGCACCGTTAGGGGCCAAGATGCCCTGACTCTTACCATCACTGTTTGTAGCAGTGTTTCGAATAACAGCCCTGATAGGGTTGTTATCACGGATGGCGTCATCTAGGGGTTTGATGTAGAGTGCATTGATGGCCTCACCACGAGCATAGCCGTTGGCCGAGGCATCAAACGTCTTGCATGAGCCATCCGGGGAGAGCATACCCTCACCAGCCATGACGGACGTGGGGATAGGGCCCATGACCAAATTGGCGCCAGCAACGATGGCAGAGGAGCAGTCCCCACTCTGGATGGCTCGGCAAGCCTCGTGTAAGCCAACAAGGGAGGCTGAACAGCCAGTCTTGATGACCATGCTGTACCAACAAATTAGTTTTGATAGACAGGTGACGGCAAAATGGAACGGACCTCGGGCCTTTCAGGTCATACTCAAAAGAGATGCGATTGGCAAGGATGAGGTCCCCGTATGCGGCCAGGGGATACCCTCCAATATGTTGGTCCTCCTTGCCACTCATCTGAAGCCAATCTTCCCCAAACGTACCCACGTAGCATCCGATAGGCTTACCACGAAACTCAGTCTCCCCGGCACTCTCAAGAACCTCACGTGTAAGTTCCAGGAGCTTCCGCTGCTGTGGATCACACCTCTCAAGCTCCCTCTTGCTCATGGTGAAGAAGGAGGTGTCAAGGGTAGACAGATCATCTGAGAGAAAGTAACCTCTCTGAGCTGTGATGGAGCTGCGGTTGCCGAGCTTGTTGGTGAAACCTGCTGCATTCCATCGGGTTGGTGGGATTGGAGCTTGGAGGTCTTTACCGTTGACAAGGACGTCCCAGAAGGCTTCTAGGTCTTTAATACCATTTGGGAGACGGAGAGCCATGCCACAGATGGCGATGGGACGTGGGCTGGTGTGTGTGGCGGTGGAGTTTCCGTTCAAAGAAACATGGTCAGTGCCTCGCTCATTCAACGAGTAAGGGGAGGTTTCATTGATGGTACCATGGAGGCCATCATGGCATTGAATGAGTTGTGGCTGTTGAGTGGCGTTTGACAACATCATGACAAGTGAAGAAATGATAAAGGATGTGTTTGAGCAAGTAAAGTGTAGTATTCTTGTGTTCTGTTCGATCATTCCTATTAACATGCCTTCTACAGCCTGATATTTATGCCCTTTCATCCGTCTTGAAGACTGATATCCTCAACAACTCAACTCAAACAGTGAATCCCAAATTGGACAATTACACGCGATGTCATCGACAACTAGGATCAAGCAGTGAGTCCTAAACGGGACAAATACACGCGATGTGTTAGTCCAGGAAGAGCACTTCAGACGCCTGTTGGCCCGGAGCACTCATCCGGAGATCTGTTGGTCCAATGTGTGTTGCGAGCCTTAGCGACGTGTCCGGCCTCTTGGCTGTTGGTCCAGGGTCATTGCCCCGGAGGCGCTACTATTGTCTGCGGATGATGTGATCCACTCACTGTGATTGCCTGTTTTACTGCCTCAACACCATTTCGACTTTAGCGAGCTAAGGCTGTCCATCTGTGACGTCTTCTCCACCCATCATGATTTGCTTGACACCCTCAACCACCACATTGGCCTAAGCGAGTCAAGCCTCACCTGTTCATGATAATGCACGTCCCCCCTTTTGACGTCTGTGTTGTTGCATGAATGCCAGCTACCCATTTTTACTGGTTCTTACCTGACTGAACTGTGTTAGGTGGCTAACCCATGTTAGCCTGTTCAGCTCAGCCTGATCACCGTCGGGCGATCTACTACTTGGAGCTATCCCTTTGCGACTCGTGGCGCCCAAAAACCTCGGTCTCGGACATGTACCATCAAGATCAGGCTTAGCTGAGTGAAGTCAGCCCTACGGAAGTGGTGTGCCTTGGTGTGGATTCGACAAAGTCCCCTTGTGGCTGATGCTCGCAAAAGTTGACGCGCTTATACGGGCCACTACTATCCACTATTGCCGCGATAGACGACCTGGATGGGGACTAGCCTTGACGGTAGGGCTGATGGACATTGGGGTTTTGCGAGCACCCGCAGGCGCGTCTCTGATCATCTGCCGATGTGTCTTATCATTTGTAGGGCCATTTAGGGGTCTGTGACGTTGTCGGTATTGCCTAAGAGTTGATTCCCTGTCAGTAGTGATCCAATAGGCTTAACCGAAGGACCATCTCATCGCTGCCATTTCTCAAGCGAAGTGCCGGCTTACGCCCGAATGACGTTTCGGCTAGACTTTTTTAGGGGGCACACTGTGATTCACGGATTTCACTATTGCGAGAACCATTTACGACTGGTCTGAAAGTGGCATGAGGCTCTCCGGCTTAAGACGGAGAACAGGGGTCATGGAATCCGTCCAACATTACTGTCTTGCAAGTTTAGGGCGATTCGTCATATTCTGTAAATTAGAAAACAACACCTTTACGCCATTGACGGCCGGTTAAGGCAATATTTGAAGCTATTCATAACCACCCCTGAAGCAGGCAGCCCCCTTTCCACCAGAAATTGTTACCGCAAACAAACATGGCATTTCTCTCTCAATGTACATACATCCTGTCTCACTAGCCGATCACTTCGAATCTCCTATATCAAAGACCAAATATATTCCGCCATCGGGTCCTTCCAAAGTGCGGGACACGACGGAAACTCATCAGAAGCGGGCGCGAACGGCGGCTGCCCGAGCAACAACTTCAACTCCTTGATTCTGATGAAAAGAATAGATCCAATGCCGCTCAACATGCCCGGAAACCAAAGAAACAAGAATGGATAAAGGAGAAATATCATCCCGAGGACGAGCAGGGCTAATGAGCTGAGAGCGACGAGGCTGAGGAGGGCAATCGACCAAGCCGTCTCGTCTTTCTCCGGGCGTCTTGTGAATATGGCGATGATAATGATGAGGATTGCAACTATGATGGCCAAGTTTCGGTAGAAGTCATACATGGAAATATGATCTCCTTCTTGTGTGACGAGGCCTTCGTAGAGGCCCGGGTAAGTGAACTTAGCGACAGAGACGACTATGGATGTACCATTAAGTGAGCTTGACAAGAAGCACCACAAGAATGTGTCGGCTGTAGAGTCGGACCCGACATCCTTGATGTAGATGAACTGCCACCAACGGTCGCATCGTCTTGGGTCGCCTCTGAAGAAAAGATAAAGGCGATCTTCTTTGGGACCCATTTTGTAATCTGCCTCAGGTGCTAATTGCGTGAAGCCGGGGAATCTAAGCAACAGGGCGATGGAGAGGATAGAGACAACGCCGCTGCCAACGGCGATTTCAAAACAACGGTTATCGGCGACCGTCAAGGACTCTTTACCATGTAGTTCAATCCGTCGGTTGTAAAGGAAGATGGTTGCCACACAGTGGAAAAGAGTCCCAAATGTGATGATGGTGCTTCCCAGCCTCACCCAAGCGCTTCCCCCCTCAAGGTTAGGCCGAGCGGATTTCTTTTCACTTGGCGTTCCGAGAAACCCGCCTTGGCTCATCCCCAGCGTCTCCACCTTGGGCTTGGGCTCAGCCTTTGGACAGAAGAGAAGTCTCCATCGATGGTCAAGAAGTCGACCTTGCTCGCGTATTGAAAATGGCGACTTGATAACTTTGACCACAAATTCAAAGATCATGAACGCAAGGCCTATAGTAGTTTGCACCAGGACAACAAGGGGAGAAAAGAGGAAGAGAATAGGCTCGATCGAGTTAAGCGGGTCATGGCGTAATGAGACGAGGTTGCAAAAGGCCGTGACGCCCGTCAAGTGCGCCACAACGAGCTTGATGATGAGCTCTCTGCTCGTCCGGCTCTCATCAAGCGGACACAAATCTGCAAAGTCGGACATGTTGGAAATGATGAAGAAGTTGAGTTGAGAGAGTGATCAAGAGTGCTCGCGTGAGGGCTTTATGAAACGATGGCTGTGCAAGAGCTGAAGACCCCGATCCCTGCTGGTTCCACACATAGGCTGACAGCGAGCGAGATTCGCGGACTAATTCCGGGGTAGATCGACGATAGCGGTCGCGAATCGATTTGCATTCCATGTGGGGTGTCAAGTTCGTGATCCCATCCGCGATCAGCCTTGCCTGGAAGTAGGAGAAGTGGCTCATGGTCTATAGGTGCCTGACGGTGTCTTGAGGTGATGGTGAGAGAATAGCAGCAAGTTTGCCGCCAAATGACTTGCGAATAGTAGAGCTGGCAACCACTTTGGAAGAGTTGAAGTGGAAATGCAGTCACACTTCTTCCATCATAGGCTTGCGAGACACTATCGGTGAAAAAGAACAGTGGCAGGGGTAGGTAGCACGTTGCGATACAGACAGCTACCCTGACTTGGCCATCATCCGTCGCTTCCTAGTAGCCTGAAGCAGCCTCTCCAACGCTCTACGATCGGCCTCCTCGGTAATCGTCAGCAGCTCCTCCGGCAAACCCGGCCGATTCTCCTCAACATAGCCGCACTCTTTCAGGTTGTATGACCACAGTTCACACCAGTACTGGGTGAAGGCCATGTACCGATCCACCAACGCCTCAGCGTTTGCCTCCTCACTGTGGCGGAAAAAGGTGATCCATTGCTCCTTGGTGAAACGAAACTCTTGCAGACGAGGAAGCCTTTCCCGAATGCTATCAAACATGGCACCCCATCGTAGAGAATGAACGTAGAAACCAGGAGTGAGAGTGTGTTTCCCGGCGGATATCTCGTATGCAGGACGGGCATCATCCTCATCATCTAGCTCGGGTGGATCAGCGACGCGTTTCCACCCTCGCATGTCTACCTCCCAGAATGCAAATTCGGGCTGGAGGACGAGAATGTGGGTGGCTATCGTGCAGCCATGCAGACAAAGAGAGGTAAGAGACTCTAGCGAGAGCACCCATTCGAACTGATCCTGTCGCGCAATAACATATTCAGCCAGCGTGAGAGACTTTAGTCGGGGGAAACGCAGTCCTTTGCCGTTAAACTCGCCGGGTATGGCGCCCCAGTTAGCTGGACTGGCGAGGGTTAGCTCGACAAGCTGCTCAGCGACTGAAGATAACAATGTATTCTGCAGATAGGGCTCCCATTCGCGCATTTCGTGCAAGTGTGCATCCTTTTCCGGTATGCCAGATACCTCATGGGTGGTGAAGATGTGTAGTCGCTTAATATTCTCGAAAAGGCCGTCGGCGAGGTCCTTAGGCAGCGCTATATTTTGTAAATTGTCCAGTACCAGCTCACGAATAACGCTTGTGTTTGGGCGAGATGCTCGCTGCCTCATGGCACTTAGAACGGCTCTTAGAGTGTTTTCACGCGTGATGGACAACTCCATCTCTGGGTCTTCTTGGTCCCCATCACGTCCGACGCAGTTCGACGAGAAGCGTACTTCAAGTGCATTGAGATGGGGCATATCGCAGATGCGTTCAATGGCCGCTGTGAACTCTGGCCACTCGTTGTCGTGCCTCCAGTCTTCCCACACCCAGGAGGAGCGCTCGTCCAAGTCGTCCCACGGGGCACTCTCGATGGCGACACGACGGGCGGCAGCTCTGATGGCGTCGGTGGCTAGCATGTGCTTCCAAAAGTCGAAATCTTTATTGGCGGCCCATTCGCTATGGAAGAGCGTCAGGGTCTGAAAGAGCTGGGGCGTCGCAAGGACGTTCCAACGACGGCACACAAGACGGACTGGCCAGATATCGACAATAAAGTCATCGTGGAGGCGGTGCTTCTGGGCCTTGGTTGTGAGATGACTGAAAATGGTGCTTAGCACCTCATCGGGGAAATGATTGAGCTCCATGAGTTGCGGTGTTTGTTAGCGATATTGAGTGAGGGGAGAGAGGGTGGCCACGTGAGGCGGCAGGCGGTTGTGTATCTATAAATAGTTATGCAAATTGGTGACAGAATGTTGGCAGAATTTGCATAATAATTCATAACATTGTGCAATGAGCATAAAATAGCTAAGGTATCCAAGGACCCATCAGGCAAGCGTACAAGGGTCCATATCAGTAACATAAGCAGAGGTCGAGAGAGAACTTGCGGCCATGAAAAAGCAACAGGATGGCTTTTTTGAAGATTACGCCTTCATTATGAGAAATGCCGGCATAATTTATGGATGAACAGAAGGTCAAGATTGAGAAAATGGAGAGGGATCCGAGACACAGAAGAAGAGAGCTTGAATCTGGCACAACATGTACCAGGTTTTTGATCCAGGGTAGGCTCAGACTGTTGACATACTGCATCAGAGGTTCTCATGAGTCTCAAACGGCCGGCCATTGAACTGCTCTTTTTTGCGGTTTGATATTTTTTATTGAGTCTGGTTAGACTACGGCGATGTTCAATCAATGATTTAATGAATGAATGGTTCTATTTGGACGTTATAGAGCCCGAAGTATTTGGTTCGGCAGCATCTAAAACGCGTTTGTTCAGTCGTTCAGAAGCCCTCGCCCCTTACTCCTACCGTTATGCAGCCCTTTTAACTTGGCTTTCCTCAATAATATATTTCATTATAAGGTGTAATTTATTTAATCAATCACTGCTCGCATTAAGTCTCCTCTAATAATTCTCCGGTGGCTTTCCGCTCGGTGATAAACCTCATGAAAAAGCCGAGATACACAAATCAGCGCCTTCGGCCGTAAGGACGCTACGGAGCCGGACTTAAAATTGCCAAAAACCCGGGCCCTTCGGTGCCATATTCTCACATTCTCTCACTTCGACACAACTCATTTTCCACAGACGATCAATTCATCAAAAATGTCTCCTGAGCCGGAATCCGATAATCCCGCCCCCGAAAGGTCGGCAACCAGGTCCTGTTATGCCTGTCGTCGCAAAAAGATCCGATGCGACAGGAATGACCCATGTTCAGCATGTGTTCGCTCCGCCAAGACCTGCGTGTACCCGCCCATAGGCCCCCGGGTTCGCCGGACTAAGAAGACAATCATGGCAGACATGGCAGGGCGACTGGCCAGCTTGGAGAAGACACTCGCTAGAGTCACTGGAGAGAGACAGGTCACTGCTATTCCGGATATCTTTGTTTTTGAAAATGCCGAGTCAACAGAGGAGGGTAGTGAGAGGTCCAATGATGATGTTCTCTTGCAGAGAGGCTCATCGAGTCAATACTTTAACGAGATTCTACTATCAAGAATGATTGGAGAAGTATGTGAACCCACATATGATGACCATCTACGCTGACGATTAATAAAGGAGAAAAACATCGAGTCTGCCCTGACGGCACCACAATCATTACGCCTTGGCACGTCACCATCACCATTCAGTGCCATGGGGATATTGTCTTCGCCATCCCTCTCACAGCACCCATCTATCTTTCACCCCGACAAGCCGATAGCAGCCGAGCTCTGGAACACATATGTCGCCAACGTTGAGAATTGCCTTGGCCTGAGGATCCTGCATATTCCTACCGACGAGGTCAAGGCGTATTCAGCCATTCACAATCCCACAAAAGCCCCATTTGATGACTTGGCATTCTGTTTTGCTATCTACTTTGCATCCACCATGTCGTTGGAAGAACCTGATGCCCCGTCTATGCTTATCCTGGATAAGCCACGGCAGCTCCAGCTTTTCAAGTTTGGGCTGGAACAAGCTCTTGCGCAGGGAGACTTTTTGGATCAGCCAACCCTGACTGGTCTTCGTGCCTTGGCCATATATCTCGTAAGTCCATCTACACTTGTTCATGGTTCATCGTCCTGACATTCCCCTCATAGTCTGCCCTTCGTGTTCACAACCGAGGCAAAGGGATATGGATCCTCAACGGCCTTGCTATCAGGATCGCTCAATCCCTTGGCCTACATCGAGACGGAGAGCGACTTGGCCTCCCGCCCTTCGAATCCGAACTCCGTCGCCGACTTTGGTGGCATCTCATCACTAGAGACAGCCGCTCTGGAGAGGACTATGGACTGGAGAATTCGACCGGCATGCAACCACAGTCTGATGTAAAGCTGCCCCTCAATATCGATGACGAGGACCTCTCTCCGGACATGAAGCGGCTTCCTCTCGAGAAGCGAGGATGGACAGTCATGACTTTCTCGTTGGTGTACATTGACATGGCCAAGGCGATACAAAAACTTGCCACGGCCGTTTCATCACCATCCCCGAGCGAAGAGACGAGACGCAAGATCATCGAGGAGACCCGATCCAAAGTCATGAAGCGAGTAGATGAGTGCGGGTTAATATCATCAGGACTGCCCCAGTATCGTCTCACTGTCCACTGCGCCCACTTCCTCCTCCGCAAGCTCGATTTCTTTACGAGACAACAATGGCTTGCATTGCAGCATCCTGGCTCCCGGGAAGCATTGGCTACAGATGATGATCTGCTGGAGGCATTAGACATCCTAGAGCCAAGGGTGTTCGGTGATGAGCCTCTCCTGGGGCGGTACGGCTGGGCAAGAAAGGCCTACCCGCAGTACCACGTCACCATGTATATCCTCTGGCATTTGTGCACTCGACCTAACGGGCCTCATGTGGATAGGGCGTGGAGAGCTGTGGAAGCCGTGTTCACCACCGAGCTGGCCGACGAGTTCGCCGACAGAGTCGGGTCCAAGCCTGCGGTCCTCGCTGTTCTCAAGTCGAAGGCCGAAGCGCTCAGGAAGCAAAGCACCACCAACCTTGGAAACGGGTCACTTGAGGAGTCGGGTGAGTCCCAGGGTGTCCCTGTTGGTGCATTTGACGGACTAAGTTTTGAAGATTCGGCATTGAATAATGGTGCGGACGAGTGGTTGCCATGGACCTCGATGATGCAGGGAATTTCTGAAGAAGAGGCTTTCCCGTGGTTTTGGTAAGATACCGCTCTAGTTAGAATTGTGATGTAGGCATTACTTATCTGCATCATAAGCGACTTCTCCTCTCATGAATAGCGTGTTAGCTGTTAGCCATGTTATTGAACAAAAACTTTCAGATAAATACTAAATGCACGGCAGCACGGCAATGTTAGCAATGGTCAAGTAAGCCCCATAAGAAAGATTACTCAACATTTTGTTAACCCATCATGACTAAGATACAATTGTTACGCTTTTCGATCCGGATTTAGGAGATCGGGATACCAGCTGTCCCGGAGGCCTAATTCCGAGTTCAACGGCAGCATAAAACGATTGACCTTGACCCGTCAAAATTGCCAAGACTCTATCATGGAGGCATCTTGTCTTTGATATCATGGTGAATATCCTTGTGACTGGCGCAAACCGTGGAATTGGTTATGCCATTGCGCAAACCATCGCCACACGTCTTCCCACTTCCAACATCATCCTCGCATGCAGGAGCAGAACCTCAGCTGAAGAAGCCATCCAAACCCTTAGAGATAGCGGAATTTCATGTGGGTTGGACCACGTTGAACTTGATATCGAGAACGACACTTCGATCGAGTCGGCGGTGGCATCTATTCATAAGAAGTATGGTAGTTTGGATGGTTAGTCTCGAGAGCTGGTCATGGATACAAAAAGCTGACTTGAATAGTTCTCATCAACAATGCTGCCAAGGTTGAGTGGCCAGCGTCAGACAACCTGGCTGACATTCGATCTGCGAGTAACTCTTGTTACAACAACGTCATTACATCTAACGCTATTGTTACAACGGCATTCAGTCATCTACTGAGAAAGAGTGCATGGCCACGGGTTATCATGATTTCGAGTGCACGAGGGAGCGTGTCACGGACCGCCAACGGAGAGGTGAGAAGACATTATTCATTAAGATTAAATTCTAACTCTTCTAGCTTCCGCCCGTCGCAAACATGGATTATTGCATTGCTAAAGCTGGTCTCAATATGCTCACACTGCAAATGCAACTGGCAGAAGATAGTAAAGAAGAAGAATCCCGCATGACGTACTGGGCTGTTAGCCCCGGTCATTGCAAGACTGCATTCAATGGATATAGGGGGAAGAAGGATCCCTTAGAGGGCGCTGAGTCAGTCGTCAGGTTGCTCGAGACAGAGAGAAGAGATATTGAGGCGGGAACATTTTGGGAATATGAAAACGGAACATTTCAGCAAGTTTCATGGTAAAGAAATGCCTTAAATAATCATGATTGAGCAATTAGGATGAATTTAGAGTGATGAGCTATGATGTTTGTGTCTTGAGATGGCAAATACCAGCTCTGTGAAGATTCGGTTTCTAACGTGACGGTCGAATAAACCCTCAACAATACTCGGGATTCATCACCCCTAGTCTAACCCTGTGAAGTATCCCTGTCCTTATCTGCTGGATCAACGCAAGTAATATCGAGAGTAGCCGTGTCTAGGTTCTGGCAGTCGTAAACCGGAGGTTCCTTGCTCGGCACAGTCACAGTAATATTCTCAGCCACGATGTTGTTGCAGCGCTGTGGACACGTTAGTTCTCGCTCTGATGGGCACTGGAAATAGTATACTACTTACGTCAGGTGCGCTACAAACCAGAGTTCCTGCCCTAGGGTCGTACTTTTTAGATGTAGTTCCCCACATGTTCTTCAATGTAATATCCTCAATTGTCAAGTTTGCCTGTCAGCCATGTTAGTACTGATACAGTATTCCCGCAAAGGACACCCACAGGGAACTCATTGCAAAGAGTCTGGTTCTTCTGTCCATAACATTGAGTGATGGTAATCGCATTATCGTTGTTCTCGTGGTAGAACCGATCATATGTGACGTTCCTGACCCGTCCGAGACCACCTCCTCCGTTTAGAAGGCTCTGAAACTTGGTCTCGATACCGGGCCAGACTTTAATCCTTGCACCGTCGCTAGCATTAGACATGGAGATGTTGTAGATGTACAGATTCTCCACAATATCGGTCTCACCCTTGTACTGGCCGAGGGAACCGACACTGATGCCATGGGAACCATTGCAGACGAGGTTTTGGACGACGACGTTGGTGCTGTTGGGCTTGAAGGAGACACAGTCTAGGGGCCATTAGTGCCTGAGCAGAATGATGAATAGTAGTCGTACCGTCAGTGTTGTCGATGTAGGAGTTCTGGATAACCACGTTGTCCGAGCGGTAGGTATCCCAACCATCGGAGTTTGCAATCTTGACTCCATTGAGGCTCTACCATGTCTGTCAGTGCTAGCTCATGGAGTATTCAGACTCACTTACAGATGCTCGGATATCCAAGTCGCTAATCAGAACGTCGGTACTGTTGGCGATGATGTTGAACCACTAGCAAAAAGATTAGTATCGCTGTCTATTGGCTCTCAGAGATGAATAAATACGTTTGGCGAGTTTCTCATGCGTAAATTTGTCATAGAGGCACCGTGAGCACCTTCAAAGGTAAAAAGGATGGGGCGCAGAAGCTACCACTGCTTGTCAGCTCAAAATCATCAACTATTATAATGCATAGACTCACTGTCTTGTTGGTTTCAATCTCCTTCCAATACGCCTGACCATGTCCGTCAAGTACCGACTGTTCATTGCTCAAGTCACCATAAATGTGAATATCTTCTCCGCCAACCTTCCAGAACGAAGACATGTTCTGGAAAGGAAACTTGAAACTGTTGTCGGCCCAGTAGTATGGATCAGGCTTGAAGTTTACTTCTCCAGTGATGACAACATCGACATGCTTGAGCCATGTTAGGTCCAAGGGCGAAGCGACGGTGTATTTCTTGTCAAGAACAATGGTACCGCCGTTATTGCACTTCTTGAATGCCTTCAAGATCCGAGAGGCATCGTTGCTATCCGATCCCTTGCCTGGCTTGACATAACAGTACCGATGGCGATCTCTCTTGGAAGGGGCAGGGAAGTCCTTGCCAGTGTTATAAGGGGATGCCTCGATGTGAGGTCGCTTTGGAAGACCAGAAGAGGGCTTTGCGAGTGCTGGGGATAGCAACGCACAGAAGGCCGACACCGAGACGAGATTTCCTAACAACATGGCGAAGACAAGGATGAATGAAACGAGCAATGCCGAGTAAAGTTGCACTCAATAATTAAAAAATTGGTATAAACAGCTCTTATATCTGAGGCACAGAAACTTTGGCAAGGTCAGGGCCTAGCAAAGAACGAATCCTATACGTGGAACAATTTCTGCCCCCAACATAGCTTGATGATCCGGCTAAAAGCTAAATGCACGGCCCATGGGCAGATAGGATGATGAATCAAGAGAGATCATTTCCTTATTCGTCTTTTAAACCCCAGAATCGTATTCCCCTCATTAATTGACGCGGGGTTCCAAGACGGCTGTACATTGGGGGTGCCAATCGGAAATAACATCGTTCGGCTGGGATCCATCATTTCGGCTTTGGTTCTCCGCTTCAACGGGGGTTTAAGAACCTTGCTACGGGTAAGGCGGCATTTTCTAGCTCACTGTTAGTCTTGGCCATCTATCTTCCTTAGTCTCTTGTCAAGAGCTTTGCGATGAGGAGTCTGCAGAGGCATTTGTGGAGTTTCGCAAGCAAAGACATCAGTTTAAGAATAAGGGATTGAGGATAGTAAAGAAATCAAGTAGCTAGAGATCATCGCCAACACAAGCCTCACGGTATTGTCATCTCAATCCTTAATTTCCTTCTCATATGCGAGCTGAGCCTGCATGCAAACCCCCTAGAACCATGTCAACGCCTCCAGGGTTAATCTCGGGATGGGTAGACTAACCAGTAACCAACATGTCGGCGCCGGTAGTGAAAGCAGCTGCATCGCTGAGCAGGTAGCACACCATGGGCGTGAGATCTTCCGGCACGCCTAGCCGTTGAAGGGGCGACCCATCCCTATACCAGTCAAGGATGGCTCTCTTCTCCCCTTCCAAGCGAGCTAAGAGAGGAGTTTGGATTGCCCCTGCCAATATCAGAAATGATTCTCCATGGAACATAGTAACCGCTACGCCACCGGAAAGGGATACTCACCAGGGGAAATACAGTTGACTCTGATGCCATACTGGCCTAGCTCTCCAGCAAGCGGCCCCATCAACCCTTTAATCGCCGCCTTACTAGCGTTGTATGCTGATTTTGGTTGTACAGGGACATAGAGCCCTTGGGCGTTGATGCTGGCGATGGCGACTATGCTTCCAGGCGTGTTGGTTTCGACTAGATGCTGTGCAAGAAGCTTAGCTGCCCAGAATGTTCCTAGAATATTGACGTTGAAAGTCCGCTGGGTCACCTCCCAATCTGCCTGGAGAAAAGGCGTGTCCATGACAATGCCAGCCGCCGTCAATCCTCCATGTAGTTGGCCTACAGCTTGGACTGATTGTGCAAACGCATCCTCCAGAGACTGTTGGTTGGTCACATCACCTCGCACATACGAAGTTTTGACACCGTACCGCTCGTTAAGAGTATCAAATTCGGCGGTAGGGTTGGGGGCCATATCGATGATGGCAACTCCGCCGCCGAGTTGAGCGATTGCTTTTGCGCAGGCGAAGCCAATACCTCCTCCGCCGCCCGTGATGAGAAAGTTCTTGCCGCTTAGATCGAAGCGGTCGGTGACTTTGACATCACTGGCGTTGGGTTTAGGAACGGAAGTCATGGTTGCTTTGAGAAATATCGATAGAGAAATATGGGATGAAGTGGTAATGAGAGAATGGTATATGTAGCAGGAGATTAAGTTAATATAGCGGAACGCGTGGCGGATATCAGCCGGCATAACATGTGTATGATGGTAGACAATCGGATGTGAGGCCGAAGCAAACATCGTCAGCAGACCTCACATCATTCCGTTCCGTGCCCGCTCGGGCCATATCGACCAGTGGGAGATGGCCTAATTTGGATAAGAGATCCGGTTCTGATCGTGTATTCGAATCAATCGTGACAACGGGTAGTAGCCGAAGCATTGGCTCACATCAAAGGAGGCTCGGATGCGTTGCCGTCGACCTTACACATCAACGGCGACTATCCGAGCTGGTTGAAGGTTAGGAAGTGTTCGGATTATATCCGAGATGTACACTGACTTAAGAGCCACCAGACGGATATTAACCGTCTTGATGCTATAACATATAATATGCATCATGGGCGACGGCCATGATAAATAGCCTGTAGTATCCAAGTTGGTATCATTCAACAAACTCCGACGGCGCAAGCTTCCACACATCTTGGCTATTCTTCTATTTGATTCAAATACTTTACTCTCGCTGTTCGGCCCTCGCGTTCACATCAAAGAATGACCGACATCGCGAAACCTCAGGTTCGGCCTCGTGCTGTTTTGGGCCTTTTGACATTCGGTCCCGACGGAACCCAATCCTATGGCAGCCGAATCACGTCCTTGAGCGCTTTCAACGAATGCCTTGACTATTTACAGTCGAGGGGCTACAACGAAGTTGATACAGCTCGTACCTACGTTGGCGGACATCAAGAAGGATGGACCAGGCGTACAAACTGGCGTGACCGAAAGCTTGTACTCGCAACAAAGTGGTATCCATACAAGCCAGGAGATCACTCCAAGTCTGTGGTCAAAGAGAACCTGCTCAAGAGCCTCGGCGAATTAGGGTCAGACTCTGTCGATATCTTCTACCTGCATGCGCCCGACCGGTCTGTTCCCTTCCAGGAGACGCTTGAAGCCTGCGACGAGCTACACAAAGAAGGCAAATTCAAGCAGCTGGGCCTGAGCAACTACGCAGCCTGGGAGGTTGCTGAAATCTGCACCATCGCTGATCAGCGAGGGTGGATCAAGCCGACCGTCTATCAGGCCATGTACAACTGCTTGACTCGGGCCATTGAGGAAGAACTGGTGCCATGTTGCAGAAAGTACGGCATTAATATTCTAGTGTATAACCCGCTGGCTGGGGGCGTGCTCAGTGGCAGGTATCAAAGCAAGGAGATCCCAGATGATGGCGGCCGGTATTCGACAAATGATCCAGTGGTCGGCGCAATGTACCGTGAAAGATACTTCAAGGATGTCAACTTTGAAGCTTTGAAGGTAGTTAAACCAGTTGCGGACCAGCTTGGTTTGACCCTGTTGGAAGTCGCATTTCGGTGGCTGGTCCATCACAGCAAGCTCAAAGTTCACGATGGTAACGACGGGGTGGTGATAGGTGTCAGCTCTCTGTCTCAACTGGAGAGCAATTTGACTGACCTAGAGAAGGGACCACTGCCAGATGAGGCGTTGAAGGCCCTGGATCTAGCATGGGAGATTACAAAGCCTTCATGTTCGTTGTACTGGAGGTAGAGATGCCGAATTCATGTAGTTGTTAGTTGAACTCGTTACTTTACGGAAAGCTTTGAACGAAGTTTCGGCTAAAGATGATGGTGACGATACTGGAGAGATCTATTCTGTTGCTACCAGCTACCAGCTGTCACTACCAATACTCACTAAAATAAGCGGGATGAGGACGCTGTCACAGAAATAGAAACAAAAACTTCAAAGATTGCTCAATTCATCTGCAAAATGATACACTAGACCGTGCAGAGTGGTACATGGGCGAAACTATGCTCCTTCAGTTCTCCTTCTTGGGATCCTCCTCATCCTTGATGGCCTCTTCCTTGGTAGCCTCCTTGGTGTCAGCGGCCTCCTCCTTGATGGCGCCGTCCTTCTCCTGGAGCTCCTTGAGAAGGTCCTCGGGCTCCTTCCAATAGGTCTTGACGATGATGTCGTCTCCCTCATGCTTCCAGTCAAAGTTGAGACCGGCCGCCGACTTGCCATAGATGAGCTCCAGGGCCGCCTGGAACTTGACCATGTCGGGGACAAGCTTGGCGGGGATCTCGTGGGTGACGACGTTGGTCTTGTCGGGAAGCTGCGTCATGGTGGATGATGTTGGAGAGATGTCTCGTTTGGAGTTGGTCTTGGTGAGTTTGGAGATTGTTGAGTTTGATTTGGTTTTTGTTGGTAGATGAAGGTGAGTTTGATGGATTTGAGATGGGATGAAGAGGGAGGGAAGGGGGGTTTATATACCCGAAAGGGGGTATTGAATCACAAACAGAGCGTCTTGTGATACCTTCGTTATCGTGTGTGATTAACGACCCGATTGACCTGGCACGAGGCGCAATTAACCTGCTGACCCCTTCTAGTAGTGAAAGAGCTGACTTGTTAATAGGAACACATATGATTTAGACGAAAGGATAGGGAGCACAATTCCCGGTGAATCACAAACTACTACACAGGAGGTAATAATTGCTGATTAGTCGGGCCACTCCCTGACACGTCATCAGCAAAGGCCGCGTACAAGCACTAGGTTTTCGGCGCACAAGTCCAACGTTGGTGTATTCAGAGATCAAGAAAGTCAGGTGCTAGAAGCTAACGTGCACACGCTCCACGACATTTGTAGTCCGGCCAAACGCAATCGTCGCTGTCCTTTCCGACAGGTTCATGATGATGTTGAATAGAGTCTCTGCACTTGAATCACCCACGGCGTCCCTGTTGATTCCGTTTGGATAACCCTCTTCATCTTGAAACAACTTGAATATGTCGGATGAATTGAGAGCTTGCTTATATGAAAGCTCTTCTTTCACGAGCTGCTGCATTCGGTCGGATCGTTGAGGTGAGTCCAGCAGCCAAAGATGCTCTTCTGACCCATCATGGTTGAGAAGCAAGTGGTTGCTGTGAATAACAACGCCTTGATCATCTGCTGGAAGGAGTTCCACAGTCTTGTCGGTAGACTCTAGGCCAGTTGCTCCAAGCTCGTCCGCTATCAACACATGCGCGCTCCCCGCAAGACCAGTCGACACCAGTTCGTCAATAGCACTCTGCCTGGAAGGAGATTCGAGGACCTTTCGTAGTGCTAGATGAACGGGCCACCTTGTGTGCTCAACACCACGAGCCTTGATTGCATTCAGACACACACCAACTCCGGTCTCATTGAGGCCGATTTTTCCGATGATGCCTGCCCCCGTGACTATCGAGAATCGTGGGATGTCTGTGTCTGGTCGGTGAACGGTATACACAATGAGATTCTCTCCCTGGCGTGTCTGCCAGTCCCAGTTTTGACTGAGAAATGAAGGACCATGTCCACTCTTGATGGCCAAGGCTGTGCATCCATCCAGTTCGATTGGCAGCTCTGGATCTTCACTAAATAGTCCAAAGTTGATCTCAGTTCGGACGTTTAAAGCGACTATGTCGAGTAGCGTGACTTCTGCTCCTTCTGCTATCCCGCGCATCTCTTCGAGGTATTCCGGGCACAGCCTCTCGAGCGTGTCGAGATACTTTGTCGCTTCCTTTCGCACGTTTGGCCAATCGAGGCTGCATGTTGACTTAAAGAGGGATCCATAGTAGCTCAGTGAGCCGAGAACCTGATCCTTTGCTTGTTGGCCATGTTGCACTCCTATCTTTTCTGTGTTAGCGACGCATCTTCAGGGTATTGAGGGCGTCGTACTTCGTACGGTGTTCCGAAGGCATTGACAATGAGGACCATGGTTGCGATTTGTAGTACGCGTCGTCGAGGCTACAGTGTCGCGTTGACATTTAATCATGCACCGAGAGTATTTACTTTATAGGCTGCTAGTTAATCACTCCAGTGCGGGGAGGCTGATTTCATGCGAGTGATCCCCCACAAGTATGGCATCATCACCGAGACGGGGCGAATAAGTGCGCCTACAGTCACACTCATCAGCTTATAAAGCACGAATGGCATTCTATGTGTCCAAATCACCTTGGTTTCTGGTCATGCGGGTGGTTCATACTATTGTCTTATATGATCATACACGCTCCCGTACCCTCCCAGCATTGGTCATGGTTCTCCAGAATTAACCTTGTCGTTCTCAGTGCCGCATCCACATCGGTCTTACGTTTGAATAACGCCTAATCTTTGCTATGATATTTCAAATACGGGCGCCATGTGGGGTGTCGTCGTGCGTGCCTGAATCACTGAGCTGGCCTTGCAGAGTTGCACCATCTTAGGGCAGTTGTCGTCATCAATGCTCTGAACCACTATCAAGGGTGGCACGTGAGCATGTCATAGTTATCAACTTTAATGGCGAATAAACGAGTAATCGCTTAGGTCTTTATCTATATGAATCGTGAGGTTTAGCCAGGATTGAAGATCGGTTACGTAGTGCGGGAGATATATTGGGGTAAATATTCTTATCCCTAGAATCAACTTTGACCGGGATGGAGAAACAATGCCAGTTCTTATCACAGTAGCGTCTAGAGACAGAGCGTTTCGTTATCGATTCCTCATCTTGATGCGTGACAATGACTTACTCTCTGTGCTATTCTTAAGGTCTCTGATTGGACCCATCCTCTTCTCTCTACTCCTCTATAATGCCCAAAAGCAGCCCAGCCTCAACGTCCCGCCCTCGATCGCTTGCATGAGGTGCCGTTGCCGCAAGAAGAACTGAAGTCTGGCAGATATTTATATCGGATCGACCGGTAATTAGTCTTGAGACATCTTTACACTATGTTCTGCAAGCTCTTATTTTGATCTTCGTGCATCGATTAAGCCTGGAAGTTGTTTTCTATCAGGCCTTCAAGCTATCTGCATTGAGTCCCTCTCAGAACTAAACACTTCAATTAGTATACTACACAGAAGCTTACCACAAAGGCCACTTACAAACACAACGTGGTAAGCCGAAATCTTGAGAGCTCCTGCAACCTCCTCGAATCCAACTCGACACGCCCAGACCCCAGTCTTGGACGACCCATCTTGCTAGTTATACATAGTCGTACCGTCGATCATGACATCGAGCGAGTCTTTGCTAAAGGCGAAGATCTTGGTCGGTCTGTGGTCCCGAGAGGCAACGTTGTCCCACGAGTTGGCAATCGTGCCCTCAATCTCTTGGGACTCGTCAGTCGATGGTCTCTCTAAACAATTTCCCAGATACATATTCCTCACCCGTCCCGCCATTTGAGGCCTTTCCGTTGCGCCAGATCTTGGAGTTGACACTGAAGCAAGCAAGCCATTCTGCGGTCTGGGCCGTGTCGTCTGCCTTGCATTCTGCCCTGTGGAGGAAAACACGGCTGTATTGAGCCTCATAATGGCTCAGCATCGCCACTCTGGCCTCCCAAGGCCAGCAAAGGATCCCATCAAGACAAAATTTGCTCCTGGCATTCTCGTACGGTTCTCTCATCCAAGTTGTCGAATCTACTTATTCCCACTCACAACAAGCCACATTTCGATCAGCCTCTACCATTGGGCCTGATCACATGGCCCCTCAGCCGCACCAGGCTTCCCCGCTCATTTTCAACCCTCAGAAAATGGCCCCGTCACGTCGACAATATCCATGGCTGATCCACTCTCTGTCGGGGCGAGCGTCGTCGGCATCGTCGGAGCCGCCCTCCACGGAGCAAAGCGACTCTACGAGTTCATCGACAGCTTGCGAAATGCCCCCAAAGACATTGCAGCGCTCTCAACTGACCTGCGGGCTTTGTACCAAGTGCTTGGCCGACTTGCCGGCATGCAGGACAAGCTCTCCAACAACTCTGAACTATGCGACTGTCTTACAACACCATTAGAGAATTGTCTAGACATTTTTGAAGAGTTTACGACCTTGTTGAACAGCTTCACGCAAACCACAAGAGATGGCTCTGTCAAGGTCCGGACATGGAAGAACATTGCATGGGCGTTCAAGGATAAGGAGATTCAGCTCTTTAGAGACACAGTCACTACGTACAAAGTGTCCCTAGATGTAGCAGTAAATGCTATGACTCTGTAAGTAATTCATCTGGGGGCCTCTGATTCACTCTGACCATAAAGCTGGGCTATTACATCCATCGACGAACGGACAAGGCGCATCGAGGCAGACTTCAAGGAAGACTTTAGAGATATCCAAGCGAGGCTACAAGCTCTAGATGTCGACAGAGTCGAGCTTGCGAGCATTTCTGGGCGCAAGGGGTCCGAGTGGTACGGAACAGATACTCATTTTGCACTGAACCGCTTTCTCGACTACACAGAGACTCTTTGTGACTCTCCTCCTCAATCGTTCCCCGGTTCGCCGTCTCTTTTGCCTGTTGGATCCTCCCAAGACCCTGATAGCCTAGGAGGAATGCAAAACTCATTACCAGAAGTTACGCAATACCCAATCACGCTACCAACTCCCACGGCCTTTGATCCTCCTCCGCTGCCAAAGGCGGACAGCAACGTCGAGCCTCAGTTCGATCTATTAGGACTGCTGTGGAAGGTCACAGGCCGCAAGAACCCCAAGTTCGACATTGGAACCATCGACCTCTCCTGCTCATTCGTCATATGCGATGTGACCATGGAGGACTGTCCTATCGTTTACGCTTCCGCAATGTTTCAGAACTTGACAGGATATTCACGGCTGGAAGTTGTCGGCAAGAATTGTAGATTCTTGCAGGCTCCGGATGGGTTTGTTCAGGCAGGTCAACAGCGGAACTACGTGTACAACGAAACGGTGTTCAAGTTGAAGAAGAGTGTTGAAGCGAGGGAGGAAACTCAACAGAGTCTGGTCAACTATCGCAAAGGCGGAAAGCCATTCTTTAACTTGCTAACACTCATTCCTGTTCCTTGGGACGGAGACCAGATTCGGTTCTGCATAGGCTTCCAGGTTGATCTTGTTGAACACCCTAGGGCCATCATTCAAGAGAGAGAGCAGAACATTCGGGTTAACTACAGGGTCACAGGCATGAACCGAAATGTCCCAGTTGTGTCGGTACCTGCTCGTCAGATGCTTGTTGGAGGCGATTCGTCTATGAGTGAAGCGTTCTTCAAATGGCAGAAGCAGACTTCTTGGCGACAAACGCTTCAAGGACGTTTCGACACACCTGACACAGTGGGCTCAGAGACCGTCGATAAACAAAAGAGCATTAAGGAGGATCAGTGATTCGGTAATATACTAAACGGCCACCAGGGCTTGGAATATTCACTGGAATTGGAATGTCTGTTCTTAGGCTTGATAGAAAGCTCGAAATATGACATGTAAACTATCTTGAAGAAAAGGTTATTTCTAAATAATACTAATCTCCGCCGTGATTGCCTTTTCCCACCAAGACTTCTCTTTCGACCGAACAAGCCCAACACGCTTAAACTGCAACGTTCCCTGTCCTATTGGGGCCAGACCTAGGGCGTCGATCCAACCAAACTGACTCTCCCTACGACACGCCAGACAAAACAAGACTTGGCAAGCCTCCTCTGGGACATCAAAGGTTATGGTGCCGACTTTGACCATCTGATCATCTCCTTGAAGGGCCATGATTGACCGTTGATCATGCGCAAGATTATCCTGCTCTCGCCACATGGCGCCTACCGGGACAAGGAGACCCTTTAATCTGAGCGTACCGCCTTTTAGAATACTAAATGGATCGTCTCCTGCTGGTACTGTACTCATCTCGAGGATCTGCGGCGTAAAGGCATGGTCGATGGGCTCCAGTTTGGGCTGCTTGAGCGTCCACCACCACTCGGCTGGACCTTTCACTGAAGCCCAAGACCACGACGGGGCGAGGTATTCAGAGTGTCGACTCCTCTTGTCTTTGGATTTACCTTCGATTTTCCAGATTAATCCGATGACGCCGTGGGACTCAAAGAGGCCGGCATGATACTTGTCTCCAATCTCTTTGGAAAAGTACCGCGCGATTCCAGAAACAGCTGGGAGAATATCCGTTTGCTTCGTAAGTGATCGTTTCGTATATCTCTCCACAACCTCGAACCACACAAAACTATTCTTCCTCGCAGTCTCGTCCAAGTACCATCCCTCAGTGCCTTGAGGTTGTAGTTGACCCTGGTCGAACGCTCTAAGGGCATTGTTGAATGACAAGTTGTCACTCCAGGGAAATTCCAGAGTGGCCTTTTGACAGGCGCACTCCCAACGAATAGTGTCCTTTGAATAGTGTACAACCCTAGGTGACAATTCACGCTCTTGGAGTGTCCATCCTCTTGAGACCAAGGGATCCTGCGAGAGACTGGTGACTGCATGGCCCTCGGGTTGAGCAAAGACACGGATTGTGCGGGTGTTTCTGTTTCCAGACTCATCTTCTTCATCCCACGTCAGGTCAGCAGGACCAAAGAACGACTCAGACGCATCTCCTTTTCGGCATCCGCCAGTTCCGTCGGAAGAACTTGACGCAGCAACGGTAACGTAGGCGTTGGAGTAGACAGCGGCCATCTGCGCCGCCTCAACGGTCCAATCCTCGTACGAGTTTTGGATGATGCATAGTGAATCGATCCAGACATAGCGAATGCCAATGTTCCTGCTTATCGTTATGAAGTCGACAAATGTTCGAGATAAGTCTGATAGTGGGATACTTTCGGTGTGCTGTTTGAAGTTGGAAATGACTGTTTTGGCTGATTCTGGCATATTGAGCCCCCAACAGTGACTGGAGGCGATATATCGTGGATCTTCGATAGAACTTTCAGCAGTGACGACCAAACGAACAAGGCTTGGATCGGATGATTCGACATCGATCAAACGTGTTGGAAGATATGAGGCATCGTGGTTCTTTCGACACTCGGCATGCTTTCCCCAGCAGTTCTCCAACCACCACCTAACCGTATCACTCTGGTATTTGAGACTTGATGCGGACCCAAGCTCTGGCTTACTGTCGTAGACAGCGATATCGTCCCAATCCTGGGGGATGTCTATGCCTCGCATACTCCCCACATCAGACCAGCCTAGGCATACCGACTGCGCGCCGAACTTTGTGCTCCTCAAGTTGATCTGCTGGGACAAATCAACAGGCTTCCCATCCATTGTGCTGTAAATCTTGCCGTCCTTGACACGGCGTTGTATCGCATTATGGACGACAGCGCACATGCGGCATCCTGCTTCTGCCGACTTTTCAAGAGCGGCGAGATTCAAGTGATGTTCGACACTGCATTGGTCATTTCGAGCTGAACTAAAAAATTTGTGTGGTATAGTCTTGCAGAAGCTGCACAGTGCCATGTTGGTGGAGTGAGTCTTGGCGAGGTTCGACATTGATATGAGAGGGATTTAATTCCCAGGTTGAGCTCTCACTTAGCGCTTGCGTCACGTGGATGACATTCAGCTTGCGTGGCTTGCAATACGATAGCTGAGGAGTTGAGTAAGACGTTTAACTCGTTAGTGAGGAGTCGTTGCCGAAATATCCGGTACTGGGCAGCTCAAGGCCGTGATATCAGCCAGGTCTGTTGAGAGAAAGAGGTGGCTCATTCCAACTCTTCTTTTCCGCAAGGGAGCTTTCTCAACTATCTCGCAAAACAAAACTGCACTGTATGTTAAGCAGTTGCAGATCAATCCGTCTCAGCCACGTTGATTAAGCACCACACGTCACTGGTGATAGGACACGTCACTGGTGATAGGAATGAATAACCCAACTGCCGATGACGGCCCCATCAGCATTAACTCCAATATCAACAAATACGAGCTGGAATGCCCTATGCGTTAACGATCTTCGGCATCTCCCCAGGTCCCGAGGAAAGGCTGACAGCAGTTGTGGAGAGGCAGGGGGAAGAACAAAAATAGACGGCCCTTCATTTTGACTAAACCAAGCAAAGTTAAATTACAGGGATCTATCTCGTCTAGCGCAGGAACATGATAGGTTAAGCTTTGATCAAGACCCCGGAAAAGGACAAGGGCAAGGAATAGTGCTCGGGATATCGGCATTTTGGCTTTCTAGAACCTTTCCAGTCTCTAGAGAGACCTCGGACGGCGAGCCCGGGACTGGAGCTAACGATGAAACTCAGGTCCAGATTTGTTTCTATTGATCATAGGATGATATGGGGCTAGAAATCTAAGGAATACGAAGAGGCAGGGCTGACAAGTGCCGATGTATTTTTGGATACTTGTTCTTCTTAACTTGACCTCGCGATGATATAAGGAGCTCAAGACGCCGGGACGAATTGTATTCTCTCATCATCAAGAAACACCGCTTCGCCTCCTACACCACCCTCATCCTCAACACTTTAATACCCTCTCTACGCTTCCGCATCACATCACAGGTCAGTCTGAACATCAACTCCAGACAACCATCGACGAAACTCACACCAAACAGTACCAACCGCCAAAATGAAGTTCTCCATCACCATCGTCGCCGCCCTCCTCTCTGCCACCGGCATGGCTGCTCCCGCCAACGAAGTCTCCATGATGGCCGCCTCTCCCCAATGGACACTCCAAGCCCTCAACCGTGTCTGCGACAAGCCCGACGCGGCCTGCACCTGGAACTTCAAGATCAACACCGGCAGCGGCGCCGCTACCGCTTGCAAGTACGTCGTCAAGTCCACCAAGACGGCCAAGGCTTCCAAGGCCAACGGCGGGCCTGCTACATGCGGCGACTTCACCATCACCTCTGGCTGGAGCGGTCAGTTCGGTGCCGACAAGGGTTTCACTACTCTCTCTGTTGTCAGCAAGAGCAAGAAGCAGATCATCTACCCTGCCTACACCGACCAGCAGCTTGCTGGCGGCAAGGTCGTCAAGCCCGACCAGGCTTACGCTCCTGCTTCCCTTCCTTAAGGTGGTGTTGGAAGGTAGAAGATGGAAATTTTGATGTCATAAACGGGGTTGATTGGAGCGAATGAGCGTTTCATGTTTTCTTTCTTCGTCTGGGGTATCTTCCTCATCTTTAATCATATCAACAACTAATAGACCTATAGACTCCATTTGCATAGAATATAGCCTCAATCAAGTATAATTCAAGCTTGGTATTGAACTGCTAACAACACAACTGCCCCGTCTATATCGTAGCAATGGTGACCGCCCGGCGCAGAGGACATAGTAAAAGACTTTGATGGCTACCGCAGCGACAGGTCACAATGACGGGATCTGCACTGTCTTGTTTGATGCAAGGTAGAAAAACATGTCACAGCGATTGATGCTTAGCCCAATCATGTGAGCTTGGAGGCGAGGTTGGGGATGCGGGAGGCCGACCAGGCGAGGTGAAGTGATCATTAAGAGCTGATAATTCTTGGCCAGCCAGTAAGAAGAGTGATTCTTCCTGCCACAGACAGAGGTCGGCCTCCATTAGTGGCAGTAAAGATGCCCAACAGCTTTGACGATATCCAATCACCGTGGAAATAAGTCAGCACAGAGCGTGTTGGGCGTAGAGGTCGATGCCGGGTACAACAGCAACGGGGAGCCAACTGTAGTTTGTCTGGGCCAATAGTTACCAAATCAACCAGAACATTACGCGTGTTGGTACAGTTTGCTTCTGGCCTTCATGGTAACATGCATACGCTCACATCCGTCACGCATGCTGTAGGCCCCATCTCACGTCCTCCCCCTCTCTCATGCGTATTTGACCCTGCTGGTGGTTGCTCAATATAAAATCAATTATGTTATGAATTATGAATGCAGTTTGTTTACTTGTTCTGCCAACTCGCCCTTATCCTCAATTTCTCGCCCCAGACTATCAACCATGCCACCACGCAAGAAACCCAAGTCATGGTCCATGTACCCAGCCCTCGACAATGAACTGTCAAACGAACTAGAGACGGAAGATCTCTACTTCACCTTCAACAACAATGACGACGAGAAGGGCTGTATAGAGTCATACGATACCAACATAATGGGTCGGTTCACCTGTCACAACAATAACTGCACCAGCCGTGGATGGTCAAGCAAAAAGATCGCCATAACCATTCGCATGTACAGCGGCGACCGATACAACGCACGTGTCTATCACCAGCGTTGCAAGGGTTGTAACTGGCTCAGCCGTCCGAATCTCGACGTGGACACGTATGTGGACCGAGTTGCGTATCGTCTCAAAAAGTGGTCGGGTGTTGAGGTTGAGCGTCCGTTCTACGGTGGCAAGAGTGGCAAGCCGCATGAAGAAGACCTCTGCGAAGGCTGTAAGAATGGACACTGCAGGGAAGGGGGGCTATGGGGATAGCAGCATCGTCATCGTGATGGGGCAAGGATATGATGGAGATGTGGACTGGGAGACTGTACGTAGACCCCCGAAGAGAATCAGAACCTCGACTTAGTTTCAGAGCAGCCCATGGATGCATGGCAATTCCCTTGATCGTTTTTACGTGTGAAAAACATTCCAGAGTAAAGTAGGTTAAGGCTGGTTTAAGATTAGGTGTATAAAAATGAGTAAACCAGAGAAAGAGCCCAAATGAAAAGAGGAGGGGAAAGAACGCGTGAGGGAGACATGAATGAGGCAACCTTTTGCACCAATAGAGGTCTTGTTTGCCTGCCTATGTACACAAATTGTGTCATCATCTCCCTTTGCCTCTGGTCAACCTGCCAAGGACCAGTCCAAGCTCAGCTCTAGTAGTAAAGCTGCCTGCCTAGTACTTTACAGAAAAATCATCTCCCCCAGGGCCTCGCTGAGCGTGTTCAGATCCCGAGTGAGCGTAAGGAGATACTTGTCGAGTTCGTCTGGGAACTTCTGGATGGGTCTTGCGGGTGAGAGGAATGCCTCGAACAAGTTGAGAACTTTTCTGTTGGCTTCAGGTTCACCGATCGTCTTCGTTATGTTGTCACCGAGCTGATTGGATCAGGCAGGATGAAAGCTGTTGGACAAGTAGTGAAGGGTCAAAGAATCGTTGCCGTAATGGTCGAGTAGAGAATTGGGTGAATGAACGGTTGATTCGCAAGAAATAGACGAGAAGAAAGTCAGAACGCATGTTTCCCATGGGCGAGGAAGGGACTAAACCGAACGGCAGTCATTCAAGTAGGTTTGCTACAGTGGTGCTGCAGGGCAGCCAACTCGGAACAAACACTGTTGGAAAGCTCAAGCATAGTAATTGTTGAGGTGCAAATAAAATAAATCACTTATATTCATCCACAAACGGCGCAACCAAAACAGGTGACATGCCCGTTCATGAATAGAAATGGGTTTGTCAAGGTGGTGTTGACTGTTGAGCAAACAAAGAAGTTGAGCGGGGAAACGCCAAGCGCAGACAACAATAGCGCCTTGAGAGGGTCACTGCACATTGACAAATCTCTCTTTGTTAAGATTCGAGTCTTTTCTGTTCTAATCGAGTTTCAGGAGAGTTTCTGCACGTGCCCTTGCAAGAGCTAAGGGCTGTTGAGGCGACCGTGAGATGTTCTCGTTTTGGTCAAGTACAATAATCCCTCAATCCGTCTTAAGCAATAGAGCAAGTAAGAGAATATGTAACTCTCACTCTCCTCTCCATTTAAATAAGAAGCCCTTCTCATCATCCTTGAAATTGTGCTGTCGGTATCATCAGTACATCATTGATAAACAACAAAGTATCACAAGCATATGCTATACACTTCGCTACCGTCACGACAAACACAGAATTGTTTAGACTCCATATACAAGCAATGACATCTCCCTTCCTTCGTGTTACTCCCAGTGCGGAGTTCCTTGAGTCCCGTAGCCTCCGTCAAGATATCATCGCCATCCCACTCGGCGGCCACACCAAGATCATACTACGACAAGGTTGTTACCTCGCTTCCTGTATCATCGATGGCAAGGCGCCAAACCTAGACACCGAATCCCTCTCCCAACTCCCATTCACGCGCATCGACCTGGACGAGTATTGTCCGGTGGCAGATCTAACCTTTGAGAGCGGACGCACACTCCGGGAAGGCCAGTGCATCAAGCGCCCTCGGATCGAGGATTGGATTGAGCCGGCTGACTGGCCCAAGTGGGCAGAGCTCTCATTGCGAGAGATCAAGGCGTACCAAGTGCTAAAGCAACATCCTCACACCAACATCGGACGCTACTATGGGTGCGTCACCGAGGAGGGGAGAGTGATTGGTCTCTGCATTGAAAAGGGCACATCTTCCCTGGCCGAGAAGCTCCTTGGCGCTACCATGCAGCAAAAAAAGGAATACTACAACGCCGTAGAAGGAGCAGTACTTCACCTCCATGAGATTGGACTATCTCACAACGAGCTGACTCCCGCAAACATCAGGATGAATGGTGAGGTTCCCTTCATCACCAACTTTGCCTACTGCACGCGTGGGGCAGAGGTGGTGCGTCTTCGGACAGGGACGCTTCTTAGCGAGCTCAAGTATTTTGAGAGAGATATGAAGAGCCTCGAAGATTTGAAGAAGTTCATATTTCCTCCGGAATCAGGGAAGCCCAAATATGTGCGCACGATGCCCGTTCTTGATGACGATGAGTCACTGAAAAGAAAGACACCAGCTTCTGGGAGATCAGAGGCATAGAGATGATTGTTAGATTGACTAGAATTCAAATTCGTTCAAGATTAGTGTAGATTGCTTATCTGCCATGAGGATTCCGTTGTTGGTGAAATGCCCCTGATGAGATGAGATGTACTCTGTCCTGTGACCTTGGCCCACGAAGAAATTGAATTGTCAATCCTCTCGTGAATCTATCCCCCTTAACTAATATGTCTTCAAGCCTCACTCCTTGGCAGCCAAAGCCTGAACCGTGGCCTGAAGAGCTGCCCGATCCGCACCGCGAATCCTCTCAACCAGACCATCATCAGAGAGGCTCACAGACCGACTAGCCAAGATACCCTCAACAGCAACACCCTTGGGCACACCATTCTGGAAGACCACAAACGTCGGCATAGCAGAGACACTATACTTGCCCGCGACATTTCCGACATGGTCCACGTTGACCTTGGCGAATGCGAGCTTACCGCTTGAGGCGTGGTCATCAGCAAGCTTGGAGAAAATGGGGGCGATGGCGCGACAGGGAGGACACCAATCGGCGTAGAAGTCAACTACCACGCGGGTGGTTGATGACAAGAGAGAGTTCAACTCGGCTTCATTGGTGATCTTGTAGACCTTGCCAGATGTTTCAGGGATGGGAGAGCGGTCCGCCAACAGGGCCTTTCGGAGGCATTAGCAAGAGTTGGTTCGCTTCACCAGCTGTGGATACAGCTTGAGTTGGAGGAGGAACGTACCGGTCCGACAATGAAAAGGGCGAGAAGGCCCAGAAGAATATAATAAATGTTGTCCATTTTAATGTCTTGTCGTACTACGGCTCGGCGAAAAATGAAGCCTCTCGTCTGATGCCAATGAAGGTGATGTTGGAGAATGTTCCGAAGCTGCCTGAAAAGAGGACACGTGATGACGTGACCAGAGGCATCAGTAACCGAAGAAGACCCGAATTTCCAAAGGAGAAGGCGGAGAGAATTGGCAGAAGAAATCACCCCTGTCAAGCTGTCGGTTTGTCGCTCACCCGCGGAATCCGGTGAGATCTTAGCCGATGCATCAAACAGATTCAGGACACGCCTTGTGGACCAAATCGGATTCTGATTGCGACAAGTCTAGAAATTACATTCTAGGAGGGCGCTCAAGACGAAGAGACTTTACGGGGTTATCAATATCTCCGTGAATTATCACCGTTCCGTTATGTCTCAGTCCTGAGTTGTAGTCCGATATCTCCATGGAAGTCTACGACAAAGATGCACAGGTACGCAACTCAATTTTATGAGCAATATTAAGATTAAGCCAAGTCAAGTGTAATATTGGGTTCACTATCTATCACGTTTTTCCTTCGCCCAGTGCTTGATTGAATTTATTTTTTAACTGAGTACAGTCAAGTCCCAATCAAACATCCAGGACATGTCCGGAGCTGAGGGAGGCAGCGTGAATAGCTAACACCACTAAGAGTTAATATTACTTTATGAAGCCGCTAGTGATATAAGCTAATGCATCTTACAAAGAAAGATTTAATCTTTTCTCCTTCACTAGCTGGGCCAGCCTATAGACTACAGTCGCTTGCCCTACCCTGGACCATAGTAAAATCCTAGAGGATAGCAGATAATATCTAAATCCATCTCATATCACCTTCTCTTTATCCATGGTGTGAGTAATGAGGTGATAGATGGACATAATTCACCGTTGAAATTGGGACTCGGCGGGTTAACCATACCTCTAGTGATAGCCGAGCAACACCTCTTGGTAGACACGAGGGTTTGGCATAACAGAGATGTAGAAAAGAATCTCTCTAGGAAGGATCTAAAGTCGATTTAATACCTAGGCGCTGATTCGTGAGATACTCCTGCCAGCCTGAAGCTTACTATTCATATCATAACCCTAGTGCACATCAAACATGGAACTCCCGTCGGGAATTTCACATCCCGAGGTACCCGTGCCAGAGCCGCGGATCAAAGGATCACATTCAAGACTCCTTAAAAGCATTCGAGATTCACATCTTGAAACTACGGTGCTCTGCTTGGCGTATGGCGTGACGTCATAAATCTGCCACAGCTGGCTCAGCTCTGGTGAGCACGGGCAGCAGAATGCCAACAACATCCATGAGCTGGCACGGGAAATCGGCTAACGGCAATTTAAACAAGGAATTACAGGATCTGGACTACGTGATATGATTTGCTAGGGGTCATTGGCTACGTGTTTGGTGGTCTGTTTGTGGTGGCCCGCGGAGGCCGAAGCGCCCGATTCGAAGCCAGGGGGCTTGTTTGGGTCATGCGTGAAATCTGAGAGATCGGACATTTGGTAGAATGTCCGTCTTTTGATGGAAATAAAGGGGTTTCTTTGATCTTTGAATTCTTCTACTTCTTTCTGTCGGGGTATTTCTGCTTGTTTTTGTACCTAGCTTTGGAGTTTTCTACTTCTTTATTGTTTTCGACATTAACGATTCCACGTCAATATCGACCCACACTCACGGACTCAATACACATCGAAACACCGCAAATACAATAATACAAATACAAATACAAATACAACAAAGACAAATAAATCGACTCGCAAACTCAAAGATGGAAGAAAGTGCCAGTGTTCAGATATTACCCGCCGTCACTTCGGTATCCCAACTTGACCTATCCGAAGCCCGCACCGCCCACCATCGGAAGACGTCAAGCATCGACACCGGCCGAACTCTTGCTCATCACAAGATGTCTTCAAGAAAACGACGAAGAAGACACTCATCCTTGAGCCATCGTGTGAAGCGCCTCATTCTTCGATATACCTGGGCCTTCCCTCTTGCTGTCATCTCCGCTTTCGTCTTCGTCTACAGTCTCAACCCGTCGGAGAGCAACCCGGTGCACAAGTTCCTCTTTCCGAGCTATCCAGTAGGACCCGACACTCCCGGGGGACCTATCAAGTACGCCAAAGGACGAGATGATTTTGCCTTTGTCTTCTTTTACATCATCTTTTTCTCCTTCACTCGGGAGTTTGTCATGCAAGAGGTTCTACGGCCACTGGCACGTTACTGGGGCTTGGCCAGTCGTGGAAAGCAAACTCGCTTCATGGAACAAGCCTACGCCATCGTATACTTTATCTTTATCGCTCCTCTCGGATTGTACATCATGAAGGGTACTCCTGTGTGGTTCTTCAACACTCGGGGCATGTATGAGGACTTCCCCCACAAGACACTCACCGGGGACTTGAAGTTTTACTACCTATTCCAGGCGGCATATTGGGCTCAGCAGGCCATAGTACTTGTTCTTGGCATGGAGAAGCCTCGAAAGGACGCCAATGAGATGATCCTTCATCACATTGTGACTCTGTCGTTGATTGGGTTGAGCTACCGTTTCCACTTCACTCATATTGGTATCGCTGTTTACATCACTCATGACACTAGCGACCTTTTCCTCGCCGTGAGTTCACTAAATGGTCACGATCCTAGCATTTACTGACCTTTCGCAGGTATCCAAAGTTCTCAACTATCTCAAGTCACCCATCACCGTTCCCTTCTACGTCACATTCATGGGCGTCTGGATCTACATGCGTCACTACATCAACCTCCGCATCATCTACTCTCTCTTCACCGAGTACAAAACAGTCGGCCCATACCAGCTGAACTGGGAGACCGAACAGTACAAGTGTCCACTTGCCCAAGCGATTACATCAACGCTGCTCATTTCTCTGCAATCGCTGAACCTTGTCTGGCTGTACTATGTTTTCCGGGTCGCATACCGCATCACTGTCTACAATGAGCAGCGTGATGCTCGATCTGACGACGAGGCGTCGGATGCTGAAGGGGAGAAGCCAACGGAAAAGGCCAAGGCGAACTGATGGATTATGATCCAAGTCATACATAAGTCTGGAGAGCTTGGAGAGGAAACTTATCATGTCTTATTGAGAAAAAGATCAACATAATGAGGGAGTCTTGGAGATGGTGGGCCGGTTTGGAATACGGCAAGGTTGAATTAAGGAGTTCAAGGAACTAGAATAATAGCTAATTATAATTAAGTAATTACATGTAATCAGGGTATATCCCTTTCTTCTCATCTGACTTCGTTTCTTCGTGTCTGTGGAGTATTAATGCGACTCTATGCGGTCTTGTGATGCCCACCACTCATTTTTTCTATGTCCATCTTGTCGAAAATTGGTAAAAACAAACAAAGAACCTATTAACCCTCCCATTCAATCTTCTTCTCGCATCCTATTCGGTCCAGGAGCTTTCGTCCATCACTCTGAAGAGATGTGCTGACACCTCGGGATCTATGCCGTGAATCCGACCTTGCAAGTCCAGTAACAGAAGATCGGCTTGGTAGACAAAGATTCTCAGGTCCAACTTCCACCTCGAGATAGTCTTGCTCATTCTCGTTCTCAGCTTCGTCATCACTTCGAGTGTCTTCTGCGTTCTCGCCGAGAAGCACACGTACAACGAGCTTGAAGATCATGATGAACCAGAGGATCATGAGAGCCTGGAGGAACAAGAGGCCACTCAGGAATGCGTGCATGATCTTGGAGTCATAGCAGACGATTTCAGAGTTTGAAACCAGTGGCACCAACCAGTAGCGAGATCCATCTGTTGGGATGTCCAAGGGACCAGTAACGTTATCTCCCATGCCCCTGTAACATCCCTTCATCATCTCTGTCGTGTGTGCATAGACGGACCAGATAACAAGACAGAAGGCAACATGGCGGAGGAGAACCCAGCTGACAACAAAGATGCCAAACATGATGTCACATAACGTCTGGTGCTTGAGGTACTTGAGACACTTGGCCACCGAGAAAAAGAGGTCGTTCAGGTCCATCAACACAAGTACAACGTTGCCAACTCTGGTGAGGCCATAGCGGTAGGAGCAATAGACGAGGCCAATGGTGACGATGTGGTGAGAGAACATCTGCCAGTGATCCTTACGGGGCTTCTCGATGTTGATGACGATGATTTGCTGTAACCAAAACGCGAGCTGAGCAATCATGTAGGACTTCATAAAGACTGTTGTTTCTCTATTGGGCCAACTGGTCCACATCTCGCGGAGGTTGAGCCAGTATGGAGAGGTGGCATAGATGTACTTTGAAAATCAGTTGCGCAGTTCAACGAAAGAGGAGAGTATTCGCGAGTAGATGGGTTATCACATACCATGCCAATATTCCAAGAGATGGTGTAGTAAATAATCATCCAAGACTGTTCACTAAAGCGAGTAACCTTGCTTCCCTTGAGGTTGCATCTCTTTGCGAGCGGAACCAAAGCGTACTGCATGGTAGCAGCACGGAGGCCAGTAAAGACGGCGACAAGAAACAACACAAGGTAAACATCGTCAAAGCCCAGACCGTAGTCACCCGTCTTCTCATCATAGTACGATAGTGACAGGAACTTGGTGGTGTAGGGACGAGTGAATGCAACAGTTTGTGCGAGAAGCACGGGGACAGTGACACAAAGACAGAGACCTATCGAGGTCAGTGAGTTTGAACCAGGTGAGGGAGACATGCAGCTGACGCCAGGTCCAACGTAGGGGTCTGAAGAAAAAGGAGTTGAAGAAACTCACCTATCTGGTTCTCAACAAACCATCTCTTGGCAGAAGCGCCTTTGCGCCTGGGGTAGTAGTAACTCGGGTGAATCTTGGCCGACATGATTAAGGGTATCTCTAAGGAAAATGTAAAATCAGATCCAAAAAGACCACCTCCTAAGAACACAAGAAAGACATCTCAGCCTCCTTTCAAAGAAAAACAATGTTGATAAAATGGCCTGTCAAATGAGGGGATGATCAAAACTGGCCAGGACATCAGAGAGTGATACGATCAAGAGTCATGCGCCCGCGGACCCCGGCCCCAGCTTAAAACCCGAATGGGGCGGGCGCCGCGGCACCGCGGGAGTGCAGGGGTAGAGGAAAGGGGGTTTTATGGGGCTTTGAATAGTTTATTGGGTCTTTAAATTGAGGGATACGCGGATAAGAATACGCTGATTTTGCTTCTTCTTTGTATTGGTCGGGTTGGAGGCCTTTCGTTGGGCTGTCTGTGGGTTTGCGTGATGGTGTCTTGACCGTAATCGTACACTCAGCGTTATGGCATGTGAATGTTTAGTAGAGAATGGGGCTCATAGTAACTAGTTGAGATCATCAGTCGGTGAATGCTTGTGGCGAAAACGGAGACGACCTGTTCATGGCCTGCAAATAACCTTGCTCTACCTAGGTAGGTAGATCTGCATGATCTGAGATGTTGAACGATCACACCGCCACTAAGATGCTCAGGCTCAATGACCTGAATGGTGAAACACATAAACGAAGCCGAAGACGATATCGAAGTGAAACTCGCAAGACAAAAGGACCTGGCTGATGGCTTTACTCCTGGGCTCTGGTGGTCAATTGCGTGATGGGCTTGACGGATGAGTTTGAAGGGAGACCTGAACCCGACTTTCACGCCATTCTTTAAGCACCGTCCCAAGACTCTGTACAGTGTCTGACACATGATATGAAGACCTTTGAGGGGGCAAATATTTTCCACAAGCTGTAGTTGCGCCCTATGGGATTCACATGTGTCCACCCCCACTCGTGAATGAGAGGCACGAGAAAGTCCCTTATTAAAGACCGGATCTCATAAACCATCACAACTGTGCAAAGGTATTCAGAGAGAAGGCCTCTTTTATCTGCACAACATACATACCGTCAGCCTTATCGAGATCGTCAAGCCATCCTGCATGCAGGTCGCGTCTTAGCATCCCCACAGTCGCCAGTTTTTCCAAGTTCGTCAAAATACAAAACTGCCTTCTCTTTTGGGCAAGTCTTCTCTGACGCACAGGACACGAGGTAAACCCAGGTAAGCTTATGGCATTGTGGTGGTTCCACATGAGCTGGGGCATCACTGACAATGAGACTTTGACTTTGACTGTTGGAATAACAAGATCAGAGGCCTTTAGTATACTCGTAACACTGTGTATATACGATGGATACGAGTATCGCTGTTGATGATCTTGAGCCTGTTTCCGGTGGTTCCGGACATGAAGTTAAAGTGGCCTGATCAAAGAGAGAAAGGCCCAGCAAGAGCATTTTGGAAAATAAGTAAAGTGTGGAAAGAGATGACGAGAACAAGAAACGTGAGAGAGCCTATAGGCTCAAAAATACGAAACACTCATTCAATACTGGGAGATTTCGTGAAAGGTAGTGTGGAAGAGTATAAAAGGATGGGAAACGTTATAGGCCCATATCGGTTGAACACGTGCAGCGCTGGCGACAAGAGTGACCTAAGCTAGATGGATATCTCTAGATAGCTCTTCAAAAACCTGTAATAAGGGATATATGGTGATTTGAGATGAAGCTCACTTGGGCCCATGATGATCTAGTTACAAATATAACAAACACAGAGCACGAGGTAGTAGTCAATATTTTTGCATCTGACAAGAGAGAAAACGAGCATGTTACCACCATACATGGGTTTCGTATTCTTGTTAGACTTCTAATCTGCTGCTGCTAGAGTTGAAAGACCCTCTAAAAGCCCAGCGCATCGCATGGATGAGGTGTTTAGAGTCCCATCCTACCGAACATAACGGTGGGGTTGGGGTGATATGATACTTGGTCTCGATGATGCTGCACAATCGACGGAGATGATGGGAATCAATATGATGCAAAACAGAGAGGTTTTCATGCAGGACAACTGACTTACCTGTTCCAGGATATGCCAGATCAAACGTGCGAGACAAGCCATGTACTCTACCGCGAGAACCTGCAGTGTAACGCCGGTAAATGAATGTAAGCTTCCGAAGGATCGTAGGTTATCAGTGTGAGCTTTGCTTGAGGCAGGCTGTAGTACCGGGTGTCTTGTGAAAGGGTGGTATAGGTGGGGCTGTAAGACAGGGTCAATCATATTTCTTAGATGCCTGAGGCACACAAATTAACACCACCTTCAAGCCCCAACTGCTGTCCTTCCAATTACCATCACCGTCCCTCCTCCGATAGACACCCTGGGCGTCTAGCATGATCACTGGGCACTTATTCCATCTAAACAGCTTCACTCTGATGAGCTATAGCTACCAGCTGAAACGGCCTCGACTTGGAATTCGTGACGGAAATCAATCTGCCATTCCACAACGCGTCCTGACACGCGCGATTGCTCCGTCATGACTGATCTATTGAGAACGCTGCCACGAGAGGTCTTTTTACTCATACTCGACAAGGTTTGCTATCATTCCGTATTATACTTACGACAGACTCTAATTATTCCATCCTGTCAGTTACCAAAGGGCGATCTGAAATCCCTCTCCAGTGTCTCGCGATGGCTGCGGAATAGTGTTGCTGAGAGGCTTTGGAGCTCTATCACGATCAGGGCACGGGACGAGTCTCGCTTGAGTAATATCCGAACGTCAGGCCTACCGCAGTCATGCCTACAACATACCAAGAAACTTCACTTTCTTGCTGACTGTCAAGAGGCGATATGGAGACGGTGTCCCCACTACGACGCGTTCTGTAACTCTCCTTCTTCGGGGCTTGACACTGACGATGACGAGGGCCGTCGAGAAACTTTCCATTTTGATCGTCTCGTCCGCAAAGCCCAGTCATTACTTGAAAGGATCGAGCCTGGCCAATTGCAAAGTTTTAGGTACTTAGACAGGGCGCGATGTATCACTCATAACTTTAAAGGTAGCTGACACTTGTATAGCTGGGATTTAGGGGTGTGCGGACCGGCCGATATTTTTGGTGACAGAGGCATCCTTTCACTTCAACAGCCTTTACTCAAAACACTGAGTTTGATAACTGATCCGACCTGCGTCGAGCATCATGCAGCATGCAGGGACCGTCACATTGATCTATCCTCATTCCGCCAGCTTCGGAGCCTAACATGGAGAGGCCCTGGCCCTGAGAATCTCGACACTCTGGGTGTTGTCTTGGGGAATAATTCGGCGCATCTGAAGAGGTTAGAATTGGACTTCGTCAACCGGTTCATAGCCTTCAACTATGACTCAGACGCCAGCGATGCCAGCGATGCCAGCGACGACAGCCATGTCCAAGATGAGATGGAGAACACCAGAGTGACCAGAAAGAAAAGTGCCTTTGCTTCTGCCGTTCTTCGCCTAACTCATTATCCCCAGCGCCCCTTGTTCCTAAATATCTGTGTTCTATCCCTTACGCAGGTACCTTTGTCGGGTTACATGGCTGCCGCATTCAATTTCGACACCCTCGAGTCCCTAACACTGAGGATGTGCCCTTGGTGGGATATATTCCTTGTACACGTTATGCAGCTCAATCTCCCTATCAAACTGAGGTCGTTCGAAATTCTCGAAGATACCGACATCGCATATGAATGGGGTGACGACATCATTTTGGATTTTCTCGACGCCTTCCGGGGCCTTGAGGAGCTTTGTATATCCCAAACTGGACCAGCCCGAACTCTCGACCTCTGGGACACTCTTGGTCGTCGCCATCCTACCCTCAAGAGATTTGTTCACCACCAAAGAAGAAACGAGATAGATGACGTCTTTCAACCGCCAACTGATTTACCAGATCTGGCCGTGGTTGGAAGTGACATGCGCCGAATAAAGGAGTATACTTCAAGGAACCCACTTACAAAGCTTGACCTTGAGTTTATCGGTCTGGCTTGTATACCAGCGAGACTGGTGAGTCTTTGACCTTGACGCAACAGATACAAGCTAACGTTCGTCACAGAAATATCTCTTGCTTCCCTTCACATCCAAGACTTCTTTGAAGGCAATCCACATCCGCCAAACAAGGTACGACATGATCCATTTCGGATCTTGGGCCGTGGCCCGTGGCAACCCTCCATTGCTTTCCGGTGTAGAAAATGACACCTCATCCGACCCGGATTTGAGCACCTCGACGGACGATGAACCCCTCGGGCCAAATGCGGACCATATTGAGGATTGGCGGAGACTTGTCTTATCAAGAGGATTCTCACATTTCGTGGAATGGGCTTTTGGGCCGCGAGGGATACCGTCGCTAGATGTTATTGTATTTGGAGATTTCTCCCACGGTGGTCGTCTATGTATAAACCTTATGATCAATCGGAATACGGATGGGACGTGCAATTCTCGGGTGATTGACCAAGGGGAATATGAGTGGAACGAAGCCCTAGACAAGTATGGTACTATGATGGAGGCCTGTCCGGTAGAGCCGCTTTTTAAGGTATGATGGAGTAGGTAGTTGATTTCGAAGAAGCATTGTAACGTCCCTGGTAAGGGGGCTGAATCAAAAAAACCTGTTCCGTACCTAGAATAGTTGTTCAAAAACATCTTTCACTCATATATCCTGGGAGAGATGCTAGATTGGCCACATTTGGCCCACCTAGTTGAGTGACTTCGGAATCACCTTTCGCCAGAGTGGCATGGCATACTGCATCGGGTGGCACAGGATGATTCATTAGCGGTTCATTTAGAGATCATTCTATGGAGCCGCATCTCACTGGTAGGTATGGTGAGCACGAGGAGAGACGCAAGATTGAACTTGCGCTATGAACGAGTATCGTGCTTTAAACCTTGTTCAGCTTATCCAGCACCTGATCGATCAAAAGCTTTGCGTCTGTCAGGGATTCCATCTTCTCAAGAGATGAGAACCGAGCCTTCCAAACATTCCATCGATCTTGACAAAAGCCTCTCCAACCAGCCACATCTCTGTACGCCGACAAGCTGTCTCCTGGTCTCGCCAACTTGCCGTCAAACTGCTCCGCTTCATCTCTGGCCTTTGCCAAGCTCTCAGCTGCGTAGATGAACCAAACTGAAGACGCTTTCAGTAACTCGGGTGAAGTCCTTTGCGCAATCTCGTCCTCAGCAGGGTCCTCGAGCGCCTCGCGGAAGACCCAGATGGCGAACAGAAGAGAGTCTTGAATATCGGCAGCCGTAAGACGAGCAAAGAAGGCATTGATGTTGACAAAAGCCTGTTCTGACCTTGATCGAGCTTCATCAAAATGCTCTCTGGTCAAAGGACCAAACATAGGTAGCTCATCCCAGCGTGTCTCCCCACCCCAGACCTTAAGCTCCTTTCCCTCGTGGACAAGCTCTGGCATGCCCTTGATGGCGCGCATCACGTCCACCAGCTTGTCCTGCTGGTCGTGGGGGGTCTTCTCGGCAGCAGATAAGATGTTGTTCCAAAGGGCGTAAAGCTCCTCCTCGAATCGGGACAGATCACCATCTTTGACAAAGGCGATTCTGCTAGGGTCGGCAAGCTTCTGAGCGGCCTCTTGAGCCGATATGGCCTTGTCACCGACGAGCGAGAGGACTTTATCAGCCATTGCAGAAAAGGCAAAGTGTGTGGTTGAGAATGGGATGCGACGGGCAGAAGGAAGAGAGGCAGCGGTGAGAGTAGGAGTTGGCCGAAAGTGAATCACTGTTGATGAATGTAACAACAAGCGGCGGCCAAGAGCCAGAGATACTATACCAACGTGAGAGCGCATAAGTCCATCTATCACGTTCGACGTTCCACGGTATCTGATAAAATCTGAGGGATTAATTATCGCCAATCAACAGAACCGAGATAACCACATGGGGTATCGCTGAAACAGCTTACGCCGATCACGACCCGCTTTGTACTACGGTACTTGGCTATGGCCTCACCCACGGGGAACTTTCTGCCGGGGGTATAGCCGTTTTGAGCAGGTGGTTTGTGATCAAGCACGATGCCTTTGGGGCCAATCATCGTCATGAGGGCAATCACCTGGGGGTTTGGGTGATTAGAATACCCTGTCTTGCCTCGGTATCGCAAATAGCAATAGCTTGATAGTTGTTGTGGTAAAACGGCTATATATGTACTAGCAATGTTTCCCGTACAAACAATGCCCTACTCAAACACCACTTTGTGAATCACCCATTCATTCCTCGTTGGAACAAATTGCTGGCAAGATGCTCTTCTTCAAGGTACATCAATCTATTTAATGTCGTTACTGTCATAGACCAGTTGCTAACCCGACCAGTCCCTCGCTCCTCTGGCCGCTCTCCTGAGCGTTGCCGTGGCCAGCCCCATTGAGAGCCGCCAATCTGCCACCACCTGCGGTAACACTGCCTACTCTGCTGCCCAGGTCCGCGCTGCTGCCAACGCTGCTTGCAACTACTACCGAGCGGATGATACTGCCGGTAGCTCTACCTACCCTCACACCTTCAACAACCGTGAGGGCTTCGACTTCCTTGTCAGCGGTCCTTACCAGGAGTTCCCCATCAAGTCCAGCGGTGTCTACACTGGTGGTATGTTATGAGATCTCTTTTTTCCCTGTATTGATTTACACTCTCTGACTAATGCCCCTGATAGGCTCCCCTGGTGCTGACCGTGTTGTCATCAACACCAACTGCCAGTATGCTGGTGCCATCACTCATACTGGAGCCTCCGGCAACAACTTTGTCGGGTGCTCTGGCACCAACTAGTTAGCCACCATTTTCTTACGTACTTGAGGGATTAGTATTTACGATTCATTGGATATGACTATCAAGTACATCATGATTCATGGGTGTGTCGCCTTTCGGCCCCGAGGGCTTCAGGAGACATCTTGATGTCGATGGGGATTCTGATGTAAATATTTCCGATTGCTGCGAACAAATTTCAGTCAAATTGAGATATATATTTTGACATTTGGACTGCCGTGGTGTTGGGTCAAGTTGGCATGATTTGCCGAGGGAAGCTACAGGGTTATTTCTCTTGGTTTCAACCTCTGCTATTTAGTGTCTTTGTCATATCACTACCTCTGCATAGTGCAGTACCATCAACATGAAGCCCCTGTGCTGCGGCAGAGGCTGTGCCACATGCAGTCATCTACCCCAACCAATAGCACCTACGGCTTAGCAGCCGAGTACACGCCAAGCTGTTACCAGGCCCTCTATAGGAAAGCCTGTCGCATCACTCTCTTCGCGTTCGAGACTCATCTCCTTCACATCCCTTCATTAAATACGGGACTGTCAGTTCCCATGCTCTTAGGTTGGGCATGTCCGACCGGTTCAGTATCATCAGCAACGCTGCCGGCAACACTTCCCTGAGATTTACAATCACACAGGGCATGTTCCAGGTGGCTGATAGTGTTAACTTTTATACACTGACTATAGTTCCTATCCAAGATTTCAAAGAACCTTGTCTCAATCACTCAACAAACTCCCAGGTTATGTCTTCCCATCCAGTCCTTCTCGTAATCTTGGCCCTCCTCATCCCTACCTCCCCAATAGGCTTCCTGGATCCCAACCCCAAGCCTGGATCTTCAGAATCGGGCACACGTACCCCGTCAACATGGTACCCCAGAGCGAGAATGCCAACAAAGCCCATGTTCTCCGACAGAGCAAAGTTTCTTCCTGGGCACAGATGTTTGCCTCCTCCGAACGGGATATACGCACCACGGCGCTGCTTCTCTTCCTGCGGTGACACCTCAAGAAACCTCTCTGGTCGGAAAGTCCAAGCATCGTCACCCCAGATTGAGCCAGTCATGTGCGTGAGGCTACCAGGCCACTGCACATTGGTGCCCTTCTTGAGAAGATATTCTCGACCTTGTTGGTCTTTAATGGTCGTATCATTGAGAACGCGTCGTTGGCCAGTGTTGTGGATGTACAGGCGCAGCGTCTCGCGATAGCATGCGTAGAGAAAGGTACACTCCTTGTTCATCTCTTTGACCGAGATTGTACCCACACGTCCTCCGTATTTGGTGGTCATGATAATGGAAATAGCTTCCATTTCATGGCGGATTCTTTGCATATACTCTGGGACAGAAAAGACATGTGCAAAGAGCCAATATAAAACAGCAATTGTGTTAGTCGTTGCAACCCAAGGGATTGTAATCTCTTGGACGGCAAGATCGTGGTTATCGAATCCTTCTCTTCGGAGAATCTCTGTTCGCTTTTGGATGATTGATGACACATCGGGACGCGTCTCATGGCCTGCTGCATAAAATGATTCAAGGAGGGTGTTTATCTTTTCGCGAGCGCGCAGAGGTCTCGGAGCAATCCATCTAGGGGCAATGCCGAGAGCGAATCTCGCAACACCCTCATCAAAGTCCCTGTTGTTCATCAGTAAAATACATTGCGTCAAGCGGGAGATATCTCACCTTATCAGATGTAGATGCTCAGGGGTAAGTGGGTTCTTCTCTCCAAAGATTGCCACCATGGTGGCATTGCCCAAAACATCCCATGACCACTCATATGCGTCTGAAACTTCAACTGGATTTGGACCTACGTCATTGAGGGTTTGCATCATTTTGGTCAGCGCTGTGACGTTCATCCTAGACAGATGATCTCCCATCAACGTATAGTGGATGACATTTAAGAGACCATCTATGACATGTCGTTGCTCGATTATGTTTGATATCTTCTTACTTAAACCGAATAAACCGACAGGGACTTCGAGTAAGAATGGATCGAAACTAATATCGCCGTTCTTCATGGCCACGGTGATGAGATCAGGAGAATTGATCACGTACATTTTGCCATGTAGCATGGGCAAAGTACAAATTGGCAATGGATTCTCATTGCTAGCGGAATGTGAGAAGATTGATATATGAAACGCGTGTTGTGGGCTTACTATATCCTGATATACCAGCTACTACGCTCCCTGATCATATCGATAATATGGCCGATAAAAGGAATCCGAGGCCTTAGAACCGGGGGTTCGAGTGGATCGAATGTTGGATAAAGGAGTTTCTTCAAGCCCATAAAAAGGAGAGGGATGATAATTGCTACGGTAAGAAGAACAGGCGAAGTTCCCTTCTCACCGCCAAAGAGCCATCCAGCACTGATGGACGCACTGGATGCGCCCGCTGGGCTCGACTGTTGGGCGACTTCCATAATGCTGTATAACAGGCTGGAAGTCTATGCAGTGCTCTGTAGTACAGGTAGTACGGAGGGGGGCGGCTTGTTAAATGGCTGACTGGTGACGATGTTGTTGTTGGGAAAATCTCCCCACCGTGATTGCTTCAACGCATCAAGCCAATAGGATAGCAATATTTGTTAGGAGACGTCATATGAATCTTAGTGCTTATAACAGCGGATTTTACGAAGGAAAGGGTGCGCTAGACCAGAATTCAGACCCATCCAACAGAGGCGTTGAGTGAGAACGCCACCGAAGAGTCTAGACTGCCGGCTAAAAAGTAACGAGCATAGAGACACGGGCAAGGGCTACAGGTATGAGCCGCTTGTTATAGCACCCTGTGCGAAAGTAGTAGCTCGGATAATGAACAGACATCAAGTGAAACAAGCAATGTACACAAGATTCTCTGGAAAATCCAATACAATGTAGGCCTTATTTGCCCTTGTTCGCCTTCTTTCAGCTTCACCGAAAGCGGGCTTACCACGCGTGGAAGGCGGCGGTATAGTTTGGGTCTCCTACCTAATGGTGTTATTATTGCGTGAGATTATTTGATGCCAATGGTATCATAGAACCAGAATCATGATTCGCCAGTCGTGATGATTTGCTGGCAACATGCAAGTGACATGATGCCGTTGACATTGGCCTCCATATTAAGTGTATCTATGAGGCTTTTTAGCTGCTTGTACACCGTGCCTTCATATGGCTGAGTAACCTTTTTCCAGCTTCAGAAGTCCCCCTTATATCACAGAGGCAAACCGAGAGCTAGCGGACCACTGTACATCTTTGTTCAAGTTAAAAGCCTGAAGGTCTTTTACGACACTCACCTTGGGTAGAACTATTAGGTTTAATGCTATGTATAGTGAGAAAAGGCTTTCAAAGACAATAAAGACTGCAGGATGAGTACCTTAATGGTGTTTATGGATAGATACGCTCGCGGGGCTGCAATGAATACCTCAGCCTGGACAATGGGGAATTGAGGGGCAATGATCTAAAGTCGAATATAGACGTCGATATTAGCCCCAAAGAAGTCTGGTATGCATTAGTTAAACCCAATAGTGACAAGAATGTATTGTGTTGATTGTCATGATATCAAGAAAAGCCGGAAGGGCGAAAACGAGGGCGGAAGCGGGAGATCTCCTACAACACCCGCCTGCCCTGGCACATATACACCTTATATCTCACGTCCCAGGAACCAGACAGAAGCGGAAAGCCAACGGACTTGCAACTACTACGTTGTTTGCTTGTTTGGCTGCATTCTTGTGATAAAACAGATCATTCGGCACGCTGTCAATGTAAGAGTTCTCCTTGTTCGGCAAATGCCATGACGGTAATCGCAGCAAGGGAAGCCTACGGGCTCACGGCACGAGTCTTGATCTATATTCCCGTAGACTAATCTCAGTCTCCTCATAGTTATCCCGGTCTTGATCAAGAGGTAGTGTTGGACGGCTTCCTATCCACCACGAGACTTGGCCCCTAAAGAGGATCTGACAACATCGTGATGACAATACACGACACCTATTTATTATCTCCCGTGTTGGATCTTGTGTAGCTATGCCCTCCTTCCCATCTGATATTCAAGTAAAAACCAAGTAGGAGAGCGGTATGGGCACTGGACTTCGGTTTGTGGAGACGGAAGGATCAGGGGCACAGTCACGCATGAGACTTGGGAGAAAAGTTACAACGCTGAATAAGCAAATGAAAAAGTCACCGGCATCCATTCTTTAAGACCGTCGGGTCAGCTACAAGGGTTATTAAGGCAAAGGGGGGGTTTTGTGTGCGGGGGTCATGAGTCCCTCGTGCCAAGACAGCGCGGAGGCACAGCGCAAAGATTATTCGCAGCAAATCCTCTCCCGAAGACCTATGATGTGGTAATTCAGCTCTCATTATGCTTGAAGAATCTACTATAGAATGTCGCTTCCCTCGAAAGCCCGCAAAATGTCTGATATCATCTCCCCCTTTCTCGTGGCCGCGTGCCCTCATGTCAGGCATCGCAGACGGAAAAATGATATTCCAGGGCACAATGCCCTCGATCGCGTGTAAGGCTGTTGGTCCGCCTCCCGCTCGTCACTTATAAGCCGCAGCGCGTACCCTTTCGCTTGAGCAGCACCCAGATCCTTCATCTACACTGCCCGTTTCCCTTAGCTTCATCGTCTTTCTACTGCTTTCCCCTGAATAATTCGTCGCCATGGCTTCTGAGAACAACACCGTCTACGTCGTCACCGGCGCCAACAGAGGCATCGGTCTCGGCCTTGTCAAGACCCTCCTCTCCCGCCCCTCCGTCACTGTCATCGCCACTGTCCGCAATGACGATGCCGTTACAAGCCTCAAATCAGACACTAGCTCTGTCACCAAGGGCGAGAATAGCTCCCTCAGCATTGCCAGGCTCGATTTCTCCAATGCTCTCGCCCCTGAACAGATCCGCGATGCCTTCACCGTTGATCACGTCGACATTTTGATCAACAACGCTGCCTTTTCCCCGCCCATGACCCTCGCGGCCGAAACCCCTGCAGACAACCTTCGAGCCGCTTTCGAGACAAACACCATTGGACCTCTCACGGTCTTTCAGGGGCTTTGGCCCCTACTACAGAAGTCGGCGGCACCCAAAGTGATCAACGTCACGTCGTCTGTTGGATGTATCACAATCCAAGAAGGCCCTGGCGGTGCCTATGGCCCCAGCAAGGCTGCCCTGAACTGGCTCACTCGTGCTCTGCACATGCAGAATGAGGGGCTTGTTGCCGTCGCACTTCATCCTGGCTGGGTTCAGACACGTATGGGAGAGCTTTGTGCCAGAGACTGGGGCTTTCCTGGTTCTCCTCCCGAGACTATCGAGGGATCTGTTGAGGGAATGCTTCGGATCATTGATGAAGCCACCAGAGACAAGTACTCGGGCAAGTTTGTCACCTACAAGGGCCAGGAGCTTCCCTGGTGAAGACAGTGCTCAGTTGACATCAATACGATGGGCTACGAGGAAGGCAGTATCACTCCTTTTCTCTACGCCTTTCTTGTCAAAAGGGCCCTTATGGCACTTGGCCTAGCAGCAGGTCTTGTTGACAATACAATTACGTATCCAGTGTTGATTAGAATTGCTGTCTCGTTTCCATGGTGCTAAAAAAACTCATGCAATTCGATCTTCTTGCTAAGTTATCCTATCAAGGGCCGGCCTTCAACTATGATAAAGAACACACTCTTTTGAAAAGTTTTTAAACGAACACGACATGTTCCTCTTGGCACGGCAGACCTTCAGCTGGGTTCGGAAGTTTTCTAGGTGGCTCAATTCATTGCTTGAGTAACCTGAATGCTTGAGTTGGGAGGAAAGCTCCTTGTTGTAACCATCCATCATTGCATGTTATCCAGCCCAGCCTTCAACATCAACTTGACCCCTTTTAGAATGAAGAAGCCACCTTAATCTTCAGTGCACTCTTCTTCAAGTCCTTACGCATCCCAACGTGCTACATCTCACCCACTGCACTCGCAGGTATTGAAACCCATCCTAAGAACAGTTACACAAGAGAGTGTCCTTATAATAACAGCAAAGTCCATGGACAGGAATGATGGGAGTGAAAGCGTCATCTCCACCAACTGGACTGTCTTTGCTCTTGACACTCTGGTTGTACCGCGTAGTGCAGAGAATGTTGTCCCTATCACCTTGGCCACCGGAGGTGACGTCGGAAACCCAGAGGCCAGTGAACTGGATGTGATCCAGGTTCTCACTGAGTCCATGCCAGTTCCCGTCAGCGGGAACTTGCTCTTGATGGGTGATTGTGTCGGACACGAGAATTATCTTGACGCCGGGGATGTCAACGCGAGGCTGAACGTTTGGGACCGCAAGAGCTGTGGAGGTGGAGGTAGAGGCGATGATTCATGGTTATGACTAATAGGTTTTCAAGCTTTAAAGGGTGAGAAAGTTGAAAGTGATTTGGGAGAGTCTTGGAGTGATGTGAGACAGTGAGAGTGAGTCTTGAAGCGAAGGACACGGTGTAAAGGCCAGGGGTCAACTCAACTATAGGTATGAAACGCTGGGCTTTACGGTGTAATCTTCTTGTCCTGCAATCTCCCTCAAGGTGGATTACCCAGGGCGTTCTCTCAAAATTTCCGGGCTGGTTACAAATGCTGAGTTGGTAGTGCTCCTGTCAGCCTCAGACATCAATGCGAAGGTTTAATGCTGTCTCGGCCTTAATACGAAGTTTAAACCTCGATGCTAGGGCCCTCTTGAGTTCTGTTAGACAATTCCAAAGGTCTTATCCAGCAACAGCAATCAATAGCAGGCCCCTGAACCCCATGGACCGTTTCGTACAAGGATTCGAAGGAGCACAAAGGAATTTGGAGGACTTGATTCAACAGCGACAATTGGGCGGCTCAGACTGCATATTAGACCGAGACGTACATTCTTTGTTCTTAAAAACTCATCTCAGAATATTTCCACGTTTTAGAGAATCCATTCGAGGACTGAAAAGTCCGAATGCTCAGCCCACCACGAAGATGTTCAAAGCAGTAAGCAAGATATTAACAATGTGGACCTTTAACGATACCGAGACCGACATCAGCCTCCTTTAATCCTCCGTGAAATTAGCCATGGGACTTCAGGATTGGACATAAGGAGTAGGCCATGTAAATTCGGTTGATCTTTTAAATTTCAGAGACCTATAAAACACCATTGACTCATATTCAATCTTGCTATACAATGAAACCACACATCACAACGCCTTTTCACAGTCATCTTCTCATCCTACGATATCTCCAACATCATTCAAACATCAATACTCTTTCCCTCTCGCCTTCAACATGAGGTTCTCTCTTGCCGCCGTCATCGCCGTCATCCCATGACCATTGCGATTCCCAGTCAAGCCATCGAGGAACGTCAGACAGCTGCAACATCTATCAAAATCACCCTCCACGCCCACGGTATGCAATATCTCCATGAGGAGCTTGTTGCTGTTGATGGACACTGGAACAGCCTCTCTGAGAACCTGAACGAGTGGTGGTGGCACGCCATGTACCTCGATACTGGCATTCCTGAGAATCCCCCTGAGGTGCACACGATCAAGTGCTCCAACCGGTTCTGGGAGAATGGTCAGCCGAGCATGAGCGAGGGAAATCATGTTGGTATCAATGTTAACTTCGATGAGATTCACATTCATGGGCTGCACTGCTAGTATGAGAGCCAGACTGGCCGACCTGGCCGTGGCACATGCGACCAGTAGTCGATGGTCCAGTCACGGCACAGGGAGGCATCCTGGAGCACAAGAATGCGAACCCCGAGTTTCCATTTAATGTCATCTGAACCTGAACTAAGGACGAGTGAAAGATTGACTTGGGATAGATATTGTACGATGATAGCTACTAAAACTTGGCGTAGAGGGTCATCCAAACCCCATAGGTGCCCCTTATGGTTTCTTTGTACTTGGAATTATGTCCCTTAGCCAGCAAAGTCTCTATTTTGACTCACCACCCTCAAGCAACTCGAGGGTTTTCAGGTCCATGATGGCTGCACAGTATCGCCTTGCCATGCTGTCAACCAGTTCTCGGGGCTGCATCTCAGATAAAGCGAGACTCCAGATGAACCCGTGAAGTGTGTGCTTCCGATACTCCTCCCATAATTCCTCCTTATTAAACCTAGGTCCTCCTTTCTGGTGCAGAGTATCGAGGTAGTGCTGGAAAAGCTCCCCGTCGTTCTCCCTGCGATCATCGATAGAGAGCGAGCCAGCAATGAAATAGGCCACGTCGTGAATCGCCGATCCTTTGTAGATGCATTGCCAGTCAAGAAAGCCTGGCTCGCCCGTCGGTGTGATGAAGGTGTTTCCAATGTGCGGGTCCCCATGCACGATGCAATTCATCTTGGTGTCTGTGTTGCTCCAGAGCGTCTCGAAGGCCTTGGCCATCCGCTCGCGATCTGCGAGTTGGTCGGGGACAGGGGGCCTAGACTCTCCCCCAAACCTTGCCTCCCAAGATTCGGCTGATAACAAAGAGCGCATGATGTCACGGATCGAGAACTCCCTGTCAAGCCATGGAAAATCTCGAGGCTCACCCCCCCACGTCTTGGCGTGCAAAGTTGCCAACTGCTCTACCCCAGCCCGAACGCGATCGACCGGCCAGGCTTCCAGGGGGTTACCAAATGTGTAGCCTGCGGCCTTGAGATCCGCAAGTAATACGATGCCCTGACCACGCACCTCGTCTGTTGCGCAGTAGTGGGCATCAGGCAGACGCATCTGGACAGTGGGGCCGATGTAATGATAGAACTCGGCTTCAAGCTGATACATCTGACATAGAGACGGCTGAAGGGCCAAAATCGCCGGATTAAATCCACCTTTGACACAGACCGCTATCGGGCCATCAGCTGAACTCTCGTACGTCAACTTGACGAGAATCTTGGAGGCAGTCCCATGAATCGTCTCAATGATTGACGCATCCTTAACCCGCTTCCCTAGTACTTTGGTGAACCAGGCAGGGGTGAGCTCCTCTATAGTGAGAGGCAAAGGATCGCTGGATGCTATCACACCATTTGTCTTGTCAGGAATCGGGGTTATCGAGATGGTCATGGTTACTTGAGGGAATAGTTGCTGCACTGAATTGAATGAATTAAAGGTTGAGCTGAAGGGAAAGGGATGGACTTCTCTTAATAAGCATTGCTCCCTAGTTCGGGTGCGCAAAATGAAACCAAACAAGGCAATTCTCACTGTCGTATTGTGCCCGCTGACTGCATACAGCCCCATCAAGTTGCAGCAACTATTGAGAAGCACTTCACTCCTTCAGGGATTCTATTGGCAGTCCATAGGGGCACTCCACTTATTGCGTAAAGTCTAACGTTAGATATAATACGATATACGCATTACGCTGGGGAGGATAAGGTCGTGTGCGCTTCATCTCTATACGTACAAACTACATTGTCCAGGAAGTTTACCAAGAAATGCCAACCCACTCGGCATAAGACCTACAGTCACGACCAGGCCGATGAAAAAGCACACCACACCGATATTCACGCCGCACACCGACAGTCAGTCTTCCAACTCGTTTTGATCGTTCGTGTCAGGCCAAGTCCATTTTTATTGCAGACGTGGACATGTTTCCTGCTCTTTACATCAGCATAATGACCGAGAGGAAGGATCGCGGTTCCGTCTTGGGCATGATGAGGCTTTTAACCAGCTATTGAATGAAATATCACAAGTAGAGGCCGATATATTATTATGTCAGACAATCTTCAACCCTTCTAGAGGTCTGGCAGCCCGGTATGAGACTCATCAATGCAATTAAGATCACTAAAAAGTTTAGGATTCGTTTTTTTCTCTCCGTTGCGATGGTAGGCCTGCTGGATCGTAAACGTGAGCGCCACGCACAGTGTCTGCCCCGAGGGTTGATAATTGTTCTCATAAACTCCCTCTTCTCCGGGAAAGATAGCCGCATTAATAAACAACAAGAATCCAAACAAAACACGGTATTGACTCGTCCTCCTCCTGCGCTTAAGTAGGCCCGTCACTCTCAACTTTGAACTTTCCTACTCAAACTGGCTTCCAACACCCAGAAGCGTGATAGAAAAATCTTGACTTAGACGCGAACTTCCTTCCTTTGGCGATTTTCCTCGGCTAGTTATTGTTTGATAATTCACGCTGTCAGTGTCTGGCTCGCACATCATGCTAGAGACACTTTGACTCTGAGATGCAGATGCACTTGAGCTGTAGACATGTCAGCTTAGAATTAGGGGGGTCACGGTGATTTTGTTCGTTCGAGGACTCACGATGACGACGATTTCTGATTCTCCCAGTTGATCGACTCCCAGCTCCGAATATAAACGGGTTTAGACGACATGATGCTATCCAGGATTTCCTAGTTGGCGAGGATTGGGGCTGGTTGAGAAGTAGTGAAGGGAATTGAACACGCAATGATCGGCTAGAAAGCCCGTGATGGAGCAAAATTTTGTTAATTGAGAAACTGAATTGTCGTATGTTCATTACGTCTATTCGGGCAAACCAGTAGATGTTTGAGGCATTTTATAATTAATCGATAAGCCTATTTCGTAACAAATGTGATGGTTATGAGGTTTGTTAAAACAACACTCACATGTGAGGCCGTAGGGTAAGCGCACGATTGTGTTGGACGCGTGGGTGAGAATCCAAACATTTGATTGGTTATGTTGGCTGAGTACTCTCAATTCTGTCCAATTTCATAAATAATTATCCATTTGAACAAATAGTAGAACCACGTCATGCATGGAGGTATATGGATCGACACATGGCTTTGGAGAGTATCTATCTCCAACGATAGATGCTATTACAGCCAACATGGAAGTGTAGGCTCCCTATCTCATGGCTTTTAGAAGGGAACTCCATGGTTCACCAACAAGAAGAGTGTTCAGTGGTCAAAACATGTTGAAATAACCTCACACCCTTGAGTCCAACCACTGACCAACAAGGGCCTCTGGCGTGGCGCTTCCCGCACGAGATTCCGCCTCACCGGTGAGCCAAGCCCTTGGCCCCCAATCATCAAGCGCCCAGATGTGCGAGGAGAAATGCAGCGTGACAAGGCTGGGCGAATCGGAAGGACGCCAAGACGCCTCTGGCACACAATTGTGCGCACCCTCAACCAAGCCTGAATCGGCCTGTCAGAAGCGTCCATTTCGCAGCCTGGTTTTCAGCTCTGAATTTTCTCAATTCCGCGGGGAAGGGAATGGGGAAATCAATTCCTCTCGGTCGCATACCACTATCGCTGGTCGAGCAGCCGCCATGACAGATCAGCCAGGCGATGAAGTCATATCGTACACTTCTCACAGGACCAGGCCCATCACCGGGGGCTCGGGCTTGGTCGGTAAAGAGCCTGAAGATGCTGCCAAGGTCGGAGACGCGGATTACGTGGTCTCAAGTTCCACGGCGCGAGGCAACGCGTTCTCGAGGTTCAAACAAAAGTATGGGGGTATCCCGAAGAGCAAATCTGAACCGTAAGCATTCTGATTCGCTTCGTAAAGTACTGGATGGACACTTATTCACTGACCAACAGACAACATTCCACCCCATTCGGAATGCCGGTTGGTTTCGACACCGAACATGTACAGGTCTGGAAAGGATTTCAACAAGTTGACCGCTTAGACGAACCAGTGAGTGTTTGATGTCTCAACTTGCTTCGATAAAACATCAAGGTTGACGTGTTAAGCAGATGTCCAAAACTTCACCTACACCACCGGGCCGGTATGAATCGGTCAACTCAATGATGAGCGGCACGACCTATACCAGTCTCGAGTACAATCCCTTCGAACACAACGTTTTCGAGCTTCCAGACGTTCCCTACAGTCAAAACTCTTCTAAAAATACCGATGAGGGACCTCTCTTCCGGGCCTACTTTTCAGATGCTCACTCAGTCTTGCAGACGACCAGTCAGATCCGACAACTCATCGTTTCCCTGAATCCATACCTTAGAGATTCAAACGCTTACTTGACGGACCGCATCGCGTATCACTATGCAACTCAGGTCTACAAATTCGAATGGCAGCATCCATTCCTCGGCATCACAGGACCTCTCGAGTCGAACTTTTTCCACCCCTTCATATGCACGTGGAAATCTTGTAGAAGCATCAAAGCGTTCCGTTCTCTTACGGACCTGGTCATTCATATGGATGCGGTACACAAGCGACAACAAATTCCAAAAATGCGACTACTTCACCCCCCACACCAAAAGCTACTCATGTGCAATTTCTGTGACTCGAGATACGCCGATTTCAACTTCTTGGACGCACATGTCGCAACTCACATGGTTGAGATTGGTCAGGCATTTCTGGATAACACCTGGAGAAATTTTGAAGCCGATCCAGGGGCGTCTCTGGGGATATGGCAGACGCAGCCCGCTGAGCTTGATAGCTCCCCAGAGCCGCCCCAGGCCAGGTCAAACCCGCCCCCAAAGGAGCAATTCCCTTACGGAGGCTTGTTTCCTCGAGTAGGTATCGAGGGCTCAGTCCCCAAGCCTCGCCCCCAGAGGGCAAAGACACCGCATCAAGAAATGTTCTCACTAATAACGCCGCCACCCATGCCTGAAGCCCCCAAGGTCGTTAGCCCTCCGAGGACAAAGACTCCACATCAAGACGCACTTTCTCCGACAACACCCATGGATTCTATTCCAGAGTCCCCAAAAGTTGTTAGCCCTCTGAGAGCAAGGACGCCACACCATCACTTGGTTTCTCCAACGACGCCCAAAGAGCCCATGTCCATCTCCCCAAAGATTACCAGCCCAAAGAAAGAAAAGCTCCCCGAAGTCGTTTTATCCCCTCCAGCGAAGCTCAAAGATACTGTCCCTGGAGCTTCAGCCTCAGTGTCTCCCAACCCCCCTGAGGCGCCACCACCTCCGAAGCCATCTTTCAGGCAGATCGGTGTGGCTACAGTAGAGGTGAAGATGGTTCTTTCGACAAATGCGATTAGAACTACCGCCTCAGGCAGTTACGAAAGTGACTTGGACGAGTCAGAAGCGTCTTCCGAAGGGTCAGAAGCACGCGATGCGGACCAAGACGTAGGAAGTGGCACGGGTGTAGGACAGGGATGGATGGGAGCATCCGCAAGTGGGCAACAAGCGCCGTGGGCTGGGCCTTCGACTCCCAGCGGTCAAAGTGTGGGAGAGGGTGGAGATAGAGGACGAAGAGGCAGAAAGAGGCGAAAGGGCGGTGATCCGGCGTTTGTCATGGGGTCTCGCCCTCGGTTCGCCTGTCCTTATCGGGTTTTTGAACCTAATGCTTTGAACTGCCTAGAGCGAGGGCCCAAGAATCCGTTGGGTGGATGCGAGGATATCTCTCGGCTCAAGTATTTCTCCACGAACCCCTTCTCTTCTAAGTGATATACTGACATGGCGCAGGCAACATCTTGGTCGTCGTCACAAGCGTTCCCGTCGCTGCAACCGCTGCTTGAAAGCCTTTGAAAGCGACGCCAAAGCACGCACGCACGAGTCACTCGCAGCGTGTGATATAATACAGCTGCCAGACTTTGAGCGCTTTATGGATGCGGCCTATGAAAGCATCACCGAGCGATTCGCAACACCAATGTCTGATTTGGACGGTTGGTGGTTTATCTTTAGGCTACTCATCCCTGGAATGCAGGATCAGAACTTGCAGTATCTTAAGAGCAATTATTCACCATGTGAGTGTTGATTTATTGAAGAAATATTTGGGTTGCTGATCGTTGGTCAAGACTACGGTTATCAATCCCCTACCATCATGCTTCCGCAAATGAATTTTCCAGCCTCGATTCTTGACACAGTTCCCAGTCAGAATACCTCAACCCCTTCGGATGTGCTGTAAGTAACCCATTGTCTCAACCGCCACCTTCTTACCCCTCTCGCAGTTCAAATCTTCCAGATCAGTTGAAGTTGGGTGTCGACATCAACGCAGCCACATCGACTTTCGTGTCTCAGCATTTTTCGGTACCCGTGTTCCAAGTCCCAGATCTCTCAAACCCAGGAAGTATCCCCGAAACTACAATACCAACAGGCCTCGGTTCATTCTCTGGCGCGTCATCCGATCAGTCAAATCTATGGACGCCTCCCCGCTCATCTACCCCTGCAACCACTACCACACCACCATCATCACGAAGTGCATCCGGGAGCGTAGCAGGGAGCGTCAGTCAAACGCAGTTAGAGAGGAATCACATGCGACTGAAGAGCCAGTATAGACAAGTTGAGAATGAAAATGCCAAGTTGCGGGAGGACAAGTATGCGAACAGGGGGGATTTGGAGCGTGCAGAAGCTGTGTTGGAGGAGTTGCTTGGGTCGGCGGATCTCTCGCAGGATGTCTTTGACAATTTGAACCAAGTGTCGGAGATTCTGATGGCGATGAAGCAACGACTGGGCTAATGGGCCGTGCTATTAGAAGAGTCGCTGGATGGGCGTGTCGCGCTGTGTATTCTGATGGAACATTTCTGTTTACATTCCCACCACTGGCACGCATTTCTCTCTTCACACGTAGACACGGTCAGCCAGAGAACACAAACATTTGGGTGTTGATATGTAAACTCGTGGCGCGTCTGTGTAACCTTCACTCCACACAATTAACCTCGGCTATGGCCTCAACCAACGAACCAACAAGTGTTATCTCCAAAAATTCTCAAGCCGATAGCTATTGGCCAAGGCCTTTATAGAAACCGGCAATACAACTGTTCAACTCTGCCAGCCATTCACATCTATCCCTCATTACGTGACAACTGGCAACCCGGCCCGGGATCCGCGTCTCAAACACCAGAAGCGGCATGGTCTGGCAGATGGCGCAAGTCTAGTCACGAACTTGGCACGCGGCATCAGCTTTTAGCGGCACGTTACCCACAAGCTAGTCAACCCGTTTATACAGATCTCAGGACATACGAATAGCTTCATGTTCTCCTTTACGCTCGATCCTTGCATGACCTCAGCGTCTTCCCTCTGACCGGCCTTCACAGAATTCACAGACTCCTATTGGATAACCCCCCTGACTCGCGTCAACACGGGCCGAAGCTCCCGATGCTACCTCCGCGTCGAAAATTCCCCGTGATTAATGGGGCCACGGCTCGAGCGCACGCTATTCCCCTCACTCCCCCCCCCCAATCTCCACACGCTTCTTTGTTGTCCTCCCGCATCTCTTCAATCAACATCGGACTTTGTCTACAGCTCGTCATGTCTGATCTACGTGCTGCATCCAAGTCGCCCGCTGGTGGGCGTACACCAGCTGCTGCAGCTTCTCCTTTCGTCCAGCCTCAGATTGTTCCTGCTGATGACGCCGAGGTGCCTTTTGACTGGTCCTTAATGCCTCATGCATGCGGCTGATCTTTTTAACTAGAGTGACGCCTTAGATGATGGCGATTCGTCTCTTGGATCGGATGTGTGAGTACACCTCGAGGGGAGGGGGTGAGACATGGTTTTAATGTGAGACACTAGAGAGAGCTCGACTGCGTCAGTGTCGGCTAGCATTCTCGAGTATCGTCAGATCCAAGGTCGCACTTTTCACAGCGATAAATTCGATACAGAGTATTCGTTCCCCAACGATGAGCGGCAACTTGAGTCTGTTGATATTACGTACGATTGACTTCCTTCTCATCAAATTGATGCATACTGACTACTGCCTTAGCCACCACTACCTGATGATTCTTTTGGACGGCAAACTGTTTCTTGCTCCAATCAAGGATGATGTCCAGGTATGGACTAAAGTTTCCAAATTGTGGGGAATATGGCATTGACGTGAATTCGTTGCAGCGCGTTCTTGATGTTGGCACAGGAAGCGGTAAGGTCCCTCGTACTCAACACTGATGATGCATCCCTAACTTTTTCACAGGTATTTGGGCAATGTACGATTGCTTTACGGCCTGAAGAATATTCCTATACTAATAAGAAATAGTGATTTTGCCGACCAGTATCCCGGCGCCGAAGTGACGGGCACTGATCTGTCTCCATGCCAGCCCAAGTGGGTTCCACCGAATGTGCGCTTCGAAATCGATGATGCCAGCGAAACTTGGACCTGGAAGGATAACACCTTTGACTTTATCCATATCCGCTACCTCTTTGGTGCTATCAGGGATTGGACCTCTCTTTTCAAGGAAGCTTACCGATGCTGTGCCCCCGGCGGATGGATTCAGTCGGCTGAAGCTGGTGTCGAGTTCCGCAGCGACGACGGAACATCTGAGAAGCAAGAGGTGCTGAGACTAGGTAAGAAGATGTATGAGGAGGGGGGCAAGGCTTTGGGGTTACCATTCTTCGTGCATGATTTGCAGAAGAAGGGCATCGAGGAGGCTGGCTTCCAGGATATCAAAATGGTTGATTACAAGGTCAGTCCCCAACGTACCGTATCATGCTCTCGGTGAGCTGACTAGAACATCCTAGATTCCTGTGGGTGACTGGCCCAAAGACCCCAAGCTAGCAGAGATTGGTCGGTTTGTCAGACTCACCCTAGAGAACGACCTGGAGGGTAAGCAATTACTGCCTGGCTTGACTGTTGATCCATACTCACTTTGACCGTAGGGTACACTCTCATGTTATGGAAGCACGTCCTCCAGTGGCCTGATGACGAGTACCAAGTCTTCCTCATGAGCATCCGCAACGCCATCCGCAACCGCAAGATCCACAGCTACTTTATGGTGCGTTACATCTACGGCCGCAAGCCTGGGGAAGAATAGAAGCAGTTTGCTTCAATAGGAGGATACATAAAAAACCAGTAAAAGTATAGAATTCAACAACACGTAAGTGTAGGAGGTAGCTGTCATCAATACATTTCTTCATTGTCTGAGCAAACTGTTGCTCTTTTCACCTTTTGTTCTGTGGTTCTGAACTACTTGATAACTATGAGTCCATCAATTTTCTCATCTAATTGCAATCTTGATAATTTTAATGTCGCATTAAATACTTAATACTTACTCCGTAGCTAGGGCCCTTTAGCTGCGTGAGCATGAGGAAGTGATGTTGTTCGGGGTAATGTTTAATAGCTTCCTTCTCGATTGAGGCGGAACGGTGACTTTATAGAATTATGCTCAAACCGAGGCTTCTGAGTATTGAGGTTCCCATTAATGAGTTGATTGCATATTATCATCACAAAACCTACCTACGGTTATGAGATGGGATGACTGAGGATTCTCGTGACAGCATTTGGTAACAAGTCACGTCTATTTGCTTGAGTTTGAGAAGAAGAGAAGAGCCAGTCAATAGTATTCATCTTCGGGCACCGCTTGGCAGATATCGATGTGAGACAGTCTATTGGGCGTCGAGCAACAAAATGATGGTTAACAACAAGGAGCATACACAGTTTGTCTATAGTGAAAGAAAGATAAAAAAACAAGATGGCCCATCAGTAGAGGAGCACCATCAAAGCAAGGCTTGATGGTGTCTAGCCAGTTCCAGTGCTTCACTACCCTTACTGACCTGCCTTCTCGACCGTGATGGAGTCCACCCAGCCCAGCGTCTTGGAGCATGTCCACCTGAGCATCAAGAGCGGATTCTTGTCCAGCTGCTCCTGTGACCAACGGCAAGTAGCCTTGACCTGGACAAAGTCATTAACAGAGTCAGCCGAAGCCAACAACTGTCCATCGCCTCCCTTCTCCGCAAAATTCCATTCGCTGTGCATGCACCAGAGGAAGAGTTCCGTACAGCCCTCGCCATTGTCGTCGACTTCCTTGCCAAAGCGGACCCAGGCTGAGATCTCGTAGTCTTGCTCTGCAATAAGAGCCTTCGGATTCAAGAGGTTGGCGAGGAAGTAGAGAGGGCGGCTGTTGAACTTGAGGCGGAGAGAGTGGCCGCCATCATGGGACATGCCTGAGACGACGCCCATGAGGAGATTGGCCACGTCTAGGGCTGAGTACCAGGGCGATGCATCGTAACTTTCATCGAAATCTCCGTTGCGAAGGTACAGAGTCTCCTCGGGCTCGGCGGAAGTGGTAGTTGTAGAGACGGATATGCTCTCGGTCGAAGCTGTAGTCGATGCCGTGGTCAAAAATGTAGTAGAGAATGTCGTGGAAACAGTTGTGAAACTTGTCTGTGTCTCTGAAGAGGAGATCTCAGCAGTGCTCGTGCTAGCAGCGGCCGTGGCAGTTGTGCTCGACTCTACCGTTGTGGACGAAGCTGTCTCTGCAGTAGATGAAGCCGTCCCGGTAGTAGACGAGATTGTCTCAGCTGTGATCGAAGAAGTCGAACCGCTTGGGTAGCAAACACCAGCCTCGGACCCCGAAAACAAAGAAAAAACCGCCAGTGCGGAAAGAAACTTTTGAGAAACCATTGTACAATGAGTGACTTGGGTGAGATACAGAGCTAACGATTCGAAAAGGCTTCTGTGGCACAGCACTGATTCTTAAAGGAAGTTGTGCCTGACACGGAGAAGGTGTATGGTGGCTTGGCAGTTAAATTAAGGTGCTGGTAAGTGCTGACATGCTTCTGAGTTGGTATTGGGTGGATTGGCGATAGTGTCGAATAGTCAATGTGTGGCGTTGCCTTTAACAAAGCAACCAAGCGAAAGACCAATGATCTGTTGCATTCTAATGCCAAGTTCCATGAATAGTGAAATTGTCTGCCGTTATTCCAGAGTAGCCGTTGTCTGTCAAGGGTCTAGACTGCCATCACTCTCCTTACGCAACTTCAGGCATTCAGCTTCCCCTAAACAATCACCCCTGCTCGCGGCCACTCTCCTCCCCCTCGCCTTACCCATGACTTGTCCGTCCGTCTCTGTTGCGCTCCATTGCTTCACGCAAACAATCCGCGAGATCCGGCAAATCAGAAGACCTCCGAGCGTAATCTTCTGCTGTATAGCCTTCTTTATCCCTTAAATCTACCCGTACTCCTTGACGCACTAAGAACCTACCAAAATCGGTTGCATCACTGTCATCACCCTCTCTTGAGATTTTGTGAAGCAGGGTTCTGCCCCAACTGTCAGTTGCATCCTTGTCCGCACCCGCTGCGATAATATGCTGAGCGCCGTGTCCACGGGCACACGTCGGCGTAGAAACCCGGCCGCGAATGCTTTTAGTCCTCTAGCTGCTGTATAGTGAAGTGCTGTTCACCTAGTCTAGGAGTCACGCTGGAGAGTATGTCGTGATAGAGTACACAAATTGATATGTTGGTTGCAATGGTCAAATTTGTTATTATAGATTCCGAAAGGTTTAAATTAAATCTAAGACCTAAGCCAGGAAGAGAGATCTTGGTCATTTGTAGTCCCTTCGTTAGTCTCGTTCAAGGTGTGATATTTCTTCTAACTCAAAGCATTCAAGCCGAACAATCAGGTGTGCTGGCGAGATTGTTTGAACAGTTCCTTAACAATCATTTTCTTTCATCTCACCACCGACGAGACACCACGTCACACTGACCAGAACAGAGAATATCCGAATACCTACTTAATGATATCTTTACTTTGCACAGTTTGATACCTACTCTTCTCATCACAAGTAGTTCGCTATTTCTCTATATCTTCGGGCGAGTCATGACTAGAGTAATGTAAACCTTGTATATGGAGGCAACAGCTCCTAGCTGCGCCAGTCCCAGCCCGCAGCAGCCACATACACTCTGTCACTTATTCACGCACTCCATAAAATGAATAAAATATTTTCCTTGTTCATCGAGATATAGATAGTCATATGTACTGGTTTCGGAACACCAATTAGTCTGCCTGACTTTGCCAGCCGTCGGGTTTCTCGATGCCGTTGAGCTCGAAATATCGTGATGTACCTGGGCCTGAATTAGCGCTAGAGAGAATACACAGACGATGGAAACTCACAAGAATAGCCCTTCCAGTCAAAGTTGTCCTTGGGATTACAGTGACAGCGGAGATCCAGTCGCTTCTGAGATCCCGTTGGGCAGTGAGTGAAGGGGTTGTGCCAGTAGGCAATGTCGTTGAAAAAGTGCAGCTCCGATCTGTCCAGCAACAGTCCGGCGGCGATCGAGTGGACGGGAGCATCACCCCAACGCTCATAGAAGAACCCTCCAGCTTTGTCGAGGTACTCGAAATAGTCCATGTAGGCCTTGCTTCGGAAAAAGTTGAGATCTCCCACTTCAAAATTGGACCACTATCACATCACATTCCATTAGTCTTGCTCCAAGCCCAAAACATTAACCATGCGAAACAGGGGGGTACTCACGAAATGGCAGCGATTATATGTCGTGCCATGATCGTCACTCAGGAAGGCCATCGAGTTATTCTTGACGATATGCTCAGGATGCTCCTTGATGAACTTCTGTGTCGTGTCCCAAAGAGTTGGGATCGTTTCCTGATACTCATATAAACTCAAGACGAAGCTATACTTCTTCTTCTGTTCCATCATAACACGAAAAGGATCCTCCTGAATGTCGCAGAATAGCTGAATGTTGGGTTCCACTCGCCAATAGTAGTCGTAGTTCATGAGGAGAGGTTGACGGAAGAAGAAGCCAGACTCAAATCTGCACATGTGTCGATAGCTAATAGAGTCGCCGTAAATGATCTTTCGTTGGGCCATATCTTCGCGGACCTTTCTCGCCTTTTCCTGATCGATCCATTCCGGAAAAGACCAATGCTTTTCCGGAATTTGACCATAAAAGGTTCTACCAGAAACGAGACTGCTGGTAACGTTCTTAAACGTAGTGTCGAAGACCCCATCGTTGAGAAAAACCCAGTCGTACCCAAAACGGTGATTGAATCGATCCTCAACTTGTCGAATTGACTTTGCGATTTCCCAAACGTCACTATTCCGAGCAAGGGTGACGAAAGTGGCATTCATTCGTGGACCAGTCGGTCTTGGCCGTCCATTATTGCCGATTGTGGACTGGGAATAGCCTCGGTCGACGGCATTCACAGCTTGAGTACTCCATATGTAATAGAATGCCCAGAAAACCTACGTGACGAGTCAGATGAACAATCAGTCGACTTGCGGCTCGCCAGTTTACAAACCAGAGCGGCGAGACCACATGTCCGCAGAATGCCTTTGTGTCGTGTACTTAACATTATGAGACGCCAACAGAACGAAACCGAAACCGAAACGACCAAACTTTCAAAGGGACCTCACCTTTAATACGGCCCTCGCTAAGAGCATCGAGCCACTAAACTCGTAATGCCAAAATTGCGTGCGGTCCACAGCGAACCTTATTGATCAACGGTTACTAGGTTAGGCCCCTGCATACCAAGAATCTTGGCTTCGTATCCTAAATTAGAATTGCGCTCAACGGGCGCCTAACCGTCGCATTGGAGGAGGATGGCGGAAGATTTCGCCTGATCTGTCGGATAACGTGATTTATCGCTTGAGGCCCTGACTTGACTGTCGATCTTGTCCTTACAAGTAAGTCCTTCTTGCCGACGTTATCTGTCCGCTGGGGAACGCCAACGAGACAGTCACCGAGCAATGTTTATGTCCCATGAGAGGGAATTCACCATGTGAACACAGAACGTCAAAACTCATCGGCAATCACTGACGAAGTGTCAGAACTCTGATTAGCGAAGATGGATGCCAACAAGGATAAGCACTCAATGCTGCGGGGCGCCTCCGAGAGATCCGGAGCCACACGCTGGTTTTACGCGAAAAGGGGCCCGTTGGAACAAGGGTATGTCACCGGGGCGGTGATCTAAGAAACCCGAACACGCAACATTGAGCCACAGAGCTCGCTGAGACTGTGATTTAAGCGAGGTATACGTTGTTTGAGCTGTTTCATCGTCATCCCTGTTCTCATTTTCCGATTAGACTGTGGTTTATCTGTGTTCTGTATTCACGTGTTTGTAGAGAATTCCATCATCTGACTCCAGGACTATCAGTGAGGAATTGAACATGGACCCAACCAATCCTATCAAGTAAATATAAGCTAAATGCTATGAGAAATTAAATATAACCAGAATAGCTCATCGGAATGCTATATCAGCTGGGGTTGATTGGTTATAAAACCATTTTAACGTTTGACATGGTCAAGTGAAATCGACATAATACTATCCCTGGTTAGGTATTGGCCATACTAGTTGGATCATTATGGACATGCTGCATTCCGTCAGGCTAATACTAGCCTTTTTTTCGTGACCACCGAAGATAATTGACAGTGAGAGTGGTAGATGTCAATGTTCTAAGCGGGCTCGGGTGTTTAATTGTGAGAAGACCCCAGGTTTGGAACAGCTGTTAAGGGACTAGAAGATATGGCTCGACGAACTTGCTACTCCAATAAAGACAGAAGATTCAACCTATTGCTCATAGTAATTCTTTATAGAATACTCTAATTAGGGTTGGTTTCCAAATAAGGATTGCTCAACCCAGAGCGTCATTGCATGTCATGAAACTGGGTTACCCTATGCTAAGGACAGAAGAAAAAAATCTTAAAATTCGGCAACTCCAGAACACAACTCTACGAAATAGGCAATTGTTTTCTCTGGCAAGCATATCGCTGGTATCACATGACCAACTAAAGTAGCCAGATCTCCTAGCGCTTATCATATGGTCACCGAAAGGACAGACAACCCACGATTAGGCAGCCGAGCAGAAGACACCTATATGATAGTCAACAGCCACTGAATGACCCAACCTTTTGAATCTTGTCATCATAAGTCTTTGATAACAACCTGATCAACATCGCTGAGAGCATAATCATGGGCCAGACTCTCTCCTCTCTCTGGACACCACCAAAGATCTCGGTCGTCCTCATTGGGCTACCATCAGCCGGCAAGACAGCAATCGTTTGGCACCTGCTTCATAGAGCTGTTCCAGCTACAATTCCGGCCCGGTCAAGTAATATCTACTCTCTTATACGGTACTCAACATGCGCTTACTCTTAACAGTGCTGGAAATCGACACCGTAAACTTGAACGGACAGAGTTTTGATCTATTTGACTATGACGGAGACGAAAAGTACAGAGCAGCTTGGAAGAGCTTCTTTGCTCCACGGGATGCTATCATCTTTGTAGTTGACAGCGTAGATCGCGACAGTATGGACGAGGCTAGAGAAGAGCTCCATCGGTTGCTGTTGGCAGAGATCCTAAAGTTGAAGCCTGTTGTGGTATTTGCGAATAAGCAAGACTCGCCGGTAAGATTGCGATGATTCTATACTCTTTTACTATTACAGAAGAATTTTGATAACATAAATTAGGAGGCCATGAGCGTGGACGAGCTCGTCGACATTTTAGAGATACGCGATGAACTAGAAAAGGGCAAGAGATGTGTAGGTATTTACAAAACACCACATGAAAGCACACACTGACACATCGTTCACAGCATGTTCTAGGTTCTAGTGCTCTAGATGGTCGAGGTCTTGCTGAAGGCTTCGAATGGATTCGCAGATACTTGGAAGAGCATGGAAGTGAGTGGAGGTAGTCAGGCAGGTCACATGTCGGCATCTTGGATTTTAATGACTTGTGCATGAGATATGGTTTTATCAAGGGCCAAGATGCCTAACACCTTGAAAAAGATGTGTATAAGAGCTCACTTGCGATATCTGTTTCCGAGAAATAAATTCCGAGACGGAAATTCCGGAAGAGAAATTCCGCCACCCGGTGTTGAATTCTAGGCATCCTCTTCGGCGTGTGACGAAGTCGTGCGATAACGTGGATGATATATGTTTGAAAACCGTTCATACGGTCTATCGCATTTCCTCTCGGCGTCTTTGGTTATGAAATCATGATGGATTATTTCTAGTTCTCGAGTTTGAAGAAAAACAGTCTCGAAGCACATCACCTCTTAACATCGCCTTGGCTATCTTATGCAAATGTACTACGGAGTCCCATCACTACCAAGAGAGACCAATTAGTATTAATACACGTGCCAAACTTCCTTTGAGCAGCGCGTGATTGCAGACCAACTAACTGGTTTTACACTACACTGCCTCGCTTTGAGGTGTTACGATCAATGGCCGTAGTACCTGAATTCGGGCCTAGACTCCGACACCATATGTTGGTCAAAACCTTATTTTCGGACAAGAGCTACTCTTTTGGAGTTCGTTGGAGCCTTTATCCAAGAGGAAACCGGCCAGGCACCATCTGGCGTTGGAAGCCCCATTCATTGAAGGAGGAGAAAGTTTGAGACTTTTCCCATGTGCAGGCTAAAGTAACTGGCTAATTGCTATGAAACAAGGCGAAGAATCAGACTGAACTCTCCACTGACCTATCGCTAAGAGTAATTCATTCACCTAGCTATTCCACGAAGAAGTGCAAGAGGGGAAGCGCTACTATTATGAATGACCATTTGTCTTGGCGCACAATGAAATAAATGCAATGCAATGCACGGCTAAGGAGCTCGGGTATTATCATGCACTAGCTACGGCTCTAGTACATATTACGAGAGACCAGGGTAGCACTCTGTTCATTAAATTGGATGTTACCCCAGGCTGGGCCGGTGCGGCAGACAGGGCCCTGTGAGGCGGGATCTTCTTAGATCCCGCTCGATCTGATTCGCGGTACGAGACAGGGAAAGATTCCAAATTATATGGCATGGCATGGATTTGAATTCAAGGCTCCGGATTTTCAGGCGCGTACCGGATGTGACTGTGTGAATGGACTGTGCTTTGAGGTTTCACCGGGAATATCGGTTACCGGAATCACAATCATGGAGAAGCGTAACGGTCCCTGAATGATTGATTCCATGTAGCTTCAACGCTTTTAAGCGCCTGATCGGTCTCACTTTTGATTGCTTAGCGGTGAGTTCAATGCTAGTTCGGTGAAGCAGGTCGGAAGATATGGTAATTGTGCAACGGTTAGTTATGCAATGCTGTGTGAAGAAGAAAGAAATGTGTCACGCGAGAGGTTTATGACTGAGATCAATGTACAAAATAAGCCATATCTGTTTGAATACGATAATCTAGGGCTAGAAGAAGGTCGCACAACATCGTGAACATGCGTTTGCAGAACGGTGAGGGAACGTTGAGGCGCTCCAATAATGAAGCCAGGGCATGCCGATACTCTGGGTCGACGTTGGGGCTAGAAGAGCCACAGTAGCAATGAAGGAAAGAAAAGAGATGTTAACAGAGCTTACCATTTTTCAGAGATTACCGTTCCTTATCACCACCAGAGCAGCACTTCTACCATAGGCTCGCCTGCGGCCGATCCCTGCTAATGACGTCGTAGTTTTACTTTGATAGCGTCTCTGTAAACTTTTGTACCTCACCATTAAGGTTCTTACATGGATACGACGGGGCCAAGAAGCACAGCAGGACAAGATGGGCTTTCACAACGGTCCCAGCCATGCGGACGAGAACATGCTGCCTTGGCGCACAGTCAGCGTCGACGTGGCATAGCCAATGCCCAGAATAAAGTAATACTGCATTCCTTCCCTTCCTTTTGCGAGCCAGCCCAGCCCGTATTTCCACATGTCAGCTAAGCTAAGGTAAGCCCGCTGACCAGAGCCAGAGTAGGGTAGGGTAGGGTGAGTAGGGCATCGTTGCACGGCATTTAGGCGCGGGTGATCCAGGCACCGCCTCCCGCGTTGTCAGGGGTGAAGTGAGAAGAGAAGAAGGAGGGGAGGGCATTGATTATTTCCCAGCCGATTTGTTTCATCTCACAGCTATTGGTCCGCTGGACATGCACGGGTGGGTAATCAGACGATGTCACTCCTTGGCACGAATATTCTCCTCATCAATGTCAGACGCACCAGGTAGACGACTATCTATCCTTGCCGGTAGGATAAATCTAATGCCTCATTACTTTCTGAGGGTGAATTTGTCATCTCAAACTCAAAGTCTGCAGATGTCGATCAAGGTTTCTACGAGACAAGATCGAGGTTCAGATTAAGCTGCCACCTTCTGCTTTGAGGGTCTGCCCCTTGCAGCTTCTGGGCGAATAGCGTCGTCTGGACTCGTCATCCTGGTCGGCAGTTGGATAGAACTCGGTAAGTGACGTGACGATCCCCGCCAACCGGCCTCGTCACAAGGCCCCGTTCCCCACGCGGCGAAGCAACTGCATCCAGTATGCCCAGCCGCCTATCACCATGCCCGACGTCTCCAGAAATAGAGACGTTAGTGCTGAGGAACCTCTTGGCCGAGGTGATACGTGTGGTTGTATGCGTCTGACCTGGCCAGTCGGACCTCTAGAAAGGACCCCTCGCAAAAATGTGCAGTCAGTCACAGAGAGGTCATTTCAAATCCAACCGACACATCAGCACTGCCGACTTGGCGTTGTGCAAGTTGACCGAGACCCCCTGCCGATCTGGGCAATCACGTTGCGAATCTGGATGCTACAAATGAAGCCATATATCCCCTCTTTTCCTTCGTTCTAGCTCTCAGTAGGCTCTTTGGGTTTCACCGTCGCTCGTGTTTGATCTCATCCGAATCCATCTCATCATGCACGGCATCTCTTCAGCCTGGCTGTTGCTAGCCTCGGGCGTCCTGCCTCTTGTGGCCGGTGACGGTTGTCCCTTTGCTAAGAGGGCCACCGACTCTGGTTCTGACTTGTTCCCTCCAAGGGAGATTTCCGAAGACTTTGGACGATGCCGTGTCGCCGGTAACGCTGCCGGTGCTGGTACTCGAAGCCATGACTTTTGGCCCTGTCAGTTGAGGCTCGATGTGCTGCGTCAGTTCTCGCCTCAGATTAACCCACTGGGTGAGGAGTTTGACTATGTGGAGGCGTTCAAGACGCTTGACTGTGAGTTGCACATCTTGTGTATCTGAAACTGCTTAGCTTATACTGACATGGGATAGACGATGCTCTGAAGAAGGATCTGCACAAGCTCGTCACTGATTCACAGGATTGGTGGCCTGCTGACTTTGGCCACTATGGAGGTCTGTTTATCCGTATGGCTTGGCACAGCGCTGGTACCTACCGCGCCATTGACGGCCGTGGTGGTGGTGGTATGGTGAGTTGACAGCCGAGAGTCAACGTGGGTATTCGCTGACGATTTTGCAGGGACAACAGCGTTTTGCTCCCCTCAACAGCTGGCCCGATAACCAGAACCTCGACAAGGCCCGTCGCCTTCTTTGTGAGTCCCTGAAGCTGCTCAACCGGATCATGTTCTGACCATCTTCAGGGCCCATTAAGCAAAAGTATGGCAACAAGATCTCTTGGGCTGATCTCATCCTCCTCGCCGGCAACGTCGCCCTCGAGTCCATGGACTTTGAGCCCATCGGCTTTGGCGCTGGCCGTGCCGACACCTGGCAATCAGACGAGTCCGTCTACTGGGGTGCTGAGACCACCTTTGTTCCTAAGGGCAACGACGTCCGCTACAACGGCAGCAAGGATGTCGTTGACCGCGCTGACAAGCTTGAGAAGCCTTTGGCGGCTGTCGTAAGTCCACCCCACCCCACCCCCACAACTGGGAATAGCTTCATCATGAGTCTGTGGCTAATTATGACTGATTACGTAATCAGAGTTTAGGGTTGATCTATATAAATCCCGAGGGACCCGATGCTAACTCCAATCCTGCTGATTCGGCTTTGGATATGCGTGTCAACTTTGACCGTATGGGCATGAACGATGAGGAGACGGTTGCTCTCATTGTTGGTGGCCACACCTTTGGCAAGACCCACGGTGCTGTTCCTGGTTGTGAGTTTCTCCCCTTTTCATGTAACGTTGGCCGGATACTAACTTGAATAGCCAACATTGGTCCTGAGCCCGAGGCCGCTGACCTTGGTGAGATGGGCCTGGGATGGCACAACAAGGTCGGTGAGGGCAACGGCCCCAACCAGATGACCAGTGGACTTGAGGTTATCTGGACCAAGACTCCTACCAAGTAAGTCTTGATGAAAATGCAAAATAAATCCCAGTTACTGACTCGAATCAGGTGGAGCAACGGCTTCCTCACCAGTCTTCTCACCAACAACTGGACCCTCGTCGAGAGCCCTGCTGGCGCCCATCAATGGGAGGCCGTCGACGGCACGGTCGACTACCCCGATCCCTTCGATAAGACCAAGTTCCGCCGTGCCACCATGCTGACCAGTGATCTTGCTCTCATCCACGACCCCGAGTACCTCAAGATTTGCAAGCGCTGGCAGAAGAACCCCGAGGAGCTCCGCAAGGCCTTTGGCCGCGCTTGGTTCAAGCTTCTCCACCGTGACCTTGGTCCTCTTTCTCGTTACCAGGGCCCTGAAGTTCCCAAGGAGAAGTTCACCTGGCAGGATCCTCTTCCTGAGCGCAAGGGCGATGTCATTGGTGATGATGATATTGCTACGCTCAAGGCTGAGCTGCTTGCCGCCAAGGGTCTTGGCATTTCTAGGCTCGTTTCCACTGCTTGGAATGCTGCTTCAACTTTCCGTAACTCTGATAAGCGTGGCGGTGCCAACGGTGCTCGCATTGCCTTGAAGCCTCAGCGCAGCTGGGCCAGCAACAACCCCGAGCAGCTTGAGCAGGTTCTTGGCGCCCTGAAGGCTATCCAGAAGAAGTTCAACTCTGGATACAAGACTAAGAAGGTTTCCCTGGCTGACCTGATTGTTCTCGGTGGTGTTGCTGCCGTTGAGAAGGCTGCTCAGGATGCTGGCTTCAAGGACATCAAGGTTCCCTTCACCCCTGGTCGCGTCGACGCTACTCAGGACCAGACCGATGTACGATCTTTCGGATACCTCGAGCCTCTTGCCGATGGCTTCCGCAACTACGGCCACGGTACTGCCCGTGCGCGCACCGAGGAGCTTCTCGTCGACAAGGCCGCCCTCCTGACTCTTACTCCCCCCGAGATGACCGTCCTCGTCGGTGGTCTCCGCGCCCTCAACGCCAACTTTGACGGTTCCTCGAAGGGTATTCTCACCACCAAGAAGGGCCAGCTCACCAACGACTTCTTCGTCAACCTGCTTGACGCCGCCACCACTTGGACTAAGCAGGATTCCCAGGGCGAGCTTTGGACCGGCACCGACCGCAAGACCAAGGCTAAGAAGTGGACTGCCACTCGTGCTGATCTCGTTTTTGGATCGCATGCTGAGCTTCGGGCTATTTCTGAGGTTTATGGCAGTGCTGATGCCAAGGAGAAGTTTGTCAAGGACTTTGTTGCTGCTTGGGACAAGGTCATGAACTTGGATCGTTTTGATGTCAAGGCCAAGAACTAAGTTAGAGTGTAAACTACATAGTAGAGCCTATTTTTTTCTGCATATTTATTCCTGTATATATTCTTTCAAAGACATTCTTCATAAACCATCTTTTCCGTTTAATCGTATAGCGAGCTTTCTCCCTATATTTTACGACATCGTGATGCAAAGTTGTTCCTGCACTGAGGCTGCGTATCTTACATGCCTTGCAATCATTCTTGGATCTGTCTTGTCCAACGACATAACAAGATGAATCCTTGTCAGTGAACTGTACTATGTTAATGCTCGGGGAGAAACCTACCTTTGTTGAGGGGCCTTCTCTTGCCCCTTTATGCCCTTTATTGTTAGCAGAAGAGGAAGAAGTCCTAGCTAGGATGACCGCCAAAAGGAATCAACGTAGAATTTGTGGCTCTTTATTCTGTACCTATTCTCTTGTACCGTGCCCTCTCCCAGACACACTGGCCAGTCAATTCATCAGGATACTCTGCTGGCCAACTGACACCCCTAAGTGCAGCCCAAGCATCTACCCACTCAGTCACGCCTGTCGCCTTGCTCCAACTACAAATACCCTCATAGAAGAACTCAGCAGTTGAAGACTCCTTATCATTCTTATACATGTGAATTGCCCCAAGAAAGTAGTGCCAGAACAAAAAGTCCCGGCTGATATCTGAGTCCTGCTCCTCCAACCGAGCACTGAGCTGGGTGAGTTCTCGTCGGAAGAGATACATCATGTAATGGTGTGCTCTCTGCTCTAAAAACCCTGGTTCCGTCATTCTGACAACGTGGTGGAGATACATGTTGGCAGCTGCTTGAATGCCACACCACGTTGTTCTAAATCTTTGCCGTCCATTGCTAGGTGGGAGCTTTCCCGACATGGAACGTGTATGAGAGAACACATATTGCGCTAACAGCTTCGAGGCCACTCCGTTGGACCAAATGGCCTCGAAAATGGCAGTAGAGTCGTTGGGTTCGGTCCTCTGTTTGATTCGAGCCCCGTCCAGTTCAGCCGTCAGTTCGCGCATCGCAAGAATCGTATAGTAACCATCAATATCGGCCATTTTTACACCAGCAGGCATCGGGTTGAAAAAACTGGGTAACAGGCGGAGAGCCGCAAGTTTGATTGCAAGAGCACCAGTGGGGGCCTCTGACTGCAAGAACGAGGACGTGAGGGTCATGGCTTCGTCAGGTGTGATGTTATAGACGTTTCCAGTAGGATCTATACGACGTAGGTATTCGATGAGCCTGCTTTTGAAGCCCACGAAGCAGGTATATGTACTTGAGAAATTAGTAGATAAGACCCAAGGGCGGTGCCCGGTTTGTGGCTTACAAGACGAAATAGCGATCAGCAAGCTCCTGTTCCATGAGATCTTCTTCTGTCAGAGAACTACCCAGCTGCTTCTTATGGTCCAAGAGACTCATGATTCCAATGAGATGCGTCTCGGCGCTAACGACATCGGCAAAACAGAGCTTCTCATGTTAATGTTTTAAAGCTACGGTAAGAAAGGTAGAGCGACTCACCTCTGAAAAGCACAATGTGGCCACCTGCCTAACAATCGAAGTGAATAGGGACGAGTCCTTGGTAGCCATCCACTCGTTTACCATGCGGATAGAGTGAACCTTGTGGACGAGAAATGTGGATTTAAACTGCTGCAGGTCTCCCTTGTTCCAAACAAAGTGAAGGCTGGCAATGATGAGGGCGCTTCGGAAAGCGTGTGCATTGTTCGTGACGAAAGACAGGCTGGCCTTGTTAGCAACTGACATCGTTCTAAAGAGGATGATATTGAGACGAACCAGTCTCTTCGTTGATCCTTGTGTGGAACTCCCGAATCTTGATCTGCTATATAGACTACGAATAACTAGTCAGTAATCTCCTTTCATGATATGTGGCGAGTTACTTACAATAATGAAACAGCTCTTTGGACTTGAGAGGCATATCGATAGCCAGGCAGTCAGGAGACTCAAGAACGCGAGCAAGTGGGGATGCTTGACGAGGTATCATCCTTTCCCACGGCCTCATCTGGTCCTGCAATGGTCTAGAATTCCATATTGGGCCCCTTTCAAAGGCAAGACAGCCATCAAGGCCAGTTGTGGCATCGTGTGGGCGTATGATGAGCGTACTTGGTTCTTCCACTACCTCTTTAGGAAAGATGATGCGCTGGGTTATACGATCTGTTCTACAGCCCTTGCTCTTCTTCTCTGGTTTTTTGTACTCGCACTCGAGATTTGACTTGATGCATCGAGAACACTTCGGCTTTGCTTCATCACACTTGATATGACCTCTCTTGCACTTCGAGGAGTTAGTCAAGAGGTTTCTCTCATTGTCGATCCTAATAATAGCTAGGCTTTCTCCATTCAACACCTGGAACACTTACTATTACACACCCTCCACGGCTTTTAGGTGCGCTAAGTCGTTCCCGCTTCCGAACGGGCAGTTGACTTGGGTCACCTACAAATGTCATGTTGGAGATGATGCTGAATCCGCAACTGTTTGGGGGGGAGACTAGATGCTGTTATTCTCGCCTATACTCCGTAGAAGTAAACTTATTAGATTTTTGCTCTAAAAAAAGATGATAAAAGGTTTATACCTTCCGAGCGATTTGCCAATGATTCACCTCGTCTGGATGAACTAGCCTACACAGGAGTCGGGGTGTCTTGGAGGATAGGAAAACGATGACGAGTATTGGCTGCCGGATACGAAAGTTATACGGAATAGGAGGTTCGGTTGCGAAAATACAAATCGAGCGATGACATTCCTTAATAATAAGTAAGATTATCAACGTTAAGGGCCAAGAAAGCGTGCAACCACACTACCCCGTACTACTAATATTAGATGGGTGGTAGCCTGTGGCGAAACGACAAGGGGGGACCCTGGTAGGGCTGAGCATTCATGCCACGGCTTCCGCACTACTGGTGAGAAGCTTCTATTATTGTCGCTTCTGTAGCAAAAGGCCTGTCAGTCCAGCCTTACCATGAGGCTCGGCTTGGTGGAGCGAACACTACTCTGCAGTAGCGTGCCCAGCATTTGCCCATTCTCAAACTCCGCTTGGCCATTGCGGAGTTTACGAATAAAGAAGAATAGACGACGACGAAACAAAAGAGGCAAAGGACCAAGTCCACATGATCTAGGACAGGGCGGTAGATGTACTCTGCGGCTCTCCCATCTGACCTTTCCAAGGATCGGATCCTTCGTAGATGTTAGTTAAGGTGCCTATGATGGTCCAGGGACAGAAGACGCTCAACTTGGCGATATGATTTGACAATCACATATAGATTGTGGTCGTGATCCACAAAGGCGGCCGACTCTACTTTTTCTTAAGGATGAGTAGCTTGTTTAGTCATCCAAGAAACCAAGTTTTCATCAGACCCTCCAGGCTTCGATTCTTAATATCACCATAATGTGATCGTTCCAGCACCAGCAACAAGAGATACCTGTAACACAATGATCTAAAGAGTTAGATATCTAGATAGAAAGAGACTGTAATAGTCATGATTGGAGCTGCTTCTTAACTTATGTCTTCGGCTACGCTATATGAGAGACACTTTGAAAACGAATATCCATCCTGAACCACCCAACGGAGTCAGGAGAAGCTGGGTACGCACTATACGTTAGAGAAGAATCTCTCGATACCAAACAACGGCCGGAGACAGAAACAACCTGCGGAAGATTTGGAATCCAGCTCAAGCCAGTCGACTTCTAAACAAGGCTGTGGTTAGATTATTCAAGGATGGCTCTGCGTCAACTTCGAAGCCAGATTGTAAAGGTTCAAATTCAATTGCTCAGATCTTGTCTTCAGGGATAACCCAACTAATGGTCACCTAATGCTGGAGCAAAATAGACGTAAACTAGAGGTTAGGCACCCAATATGGAGATCTCGGAGGGACTTTGGTTAAGTCCGGGCCCAGATATTTTGCACTGGGGGCAGTGAGCTGTCCCAGATCTGAGATGGCCAAGCCAGTAAGACCACTCAATGCCGATCTGACCTCCAAGATCATGGCTGTGGTGTATCAAGGTTTCCATGTTCGCTTAACCTTTCCCCTTTCACACGACGATCAGTCAGTTCAACAAATGAATAAGGCTGAATAATTTGACGATTTGTCTCTTGAGTCAAGGCCCAACGCCTCTCAATCAAACATCATCCGACTCCACATGCATACTCGACAAATTGAGGGTATCGATTGGTGGATTCATGCCCAAGCTAGAGTCTTATCTAGCCAGAATGGAAATGGTGGCCCCCGCCCGTATTCGTGGACCAGTGAGATTGACGTCTTGGTTTTTGGCGTCTGACCTCAGCCGGGGCATGGGGGCCGATCAACGCTTCTCGGTGGAACTTGAGTGTGTTGGGTTTAGTCTCCGCGATGGAGAGCAGGGGGGATGAGAACTGCCGACACGGCTTCAGAAGAGGGCAGTCGTCTGTTGGAAAGGAAGGGTATGGTATCAAGGCCACATGCTTTGACAGGTTGAATATGGTAGAGTTAGATGCCTAAATCTAATATCCTCGGTTAACCATATTAATATCTTCATGTGACGATGCAAGGCGACTGTTTAGGATCAATGGCTTCAACAGATACAGTTCTAGAACAAAGAGGCGTCAAGCAGTCAGCCCTATACGACTTGATTATCGTACGTAACGGTAAACTTAATTTATGTATCCATCAGTTGAGAGATAATCTGAAGCGCAGACAGATACGAAAATCGTGAGCCCATGTTCATCAAGTTTTGGATCTTACTCGACTCACCACATCGAGGTGTTCCCAATAACGTTGGTCTACATCCTCTTTACCAAAAGCCCGGGACTTCAGAGTGTCTCGGCTAGGTATTAGAAAGGTTTAAATCTCATATTTGCAGGGCCAAGGCTCTTGTGGCTTCCCTGAGCCAATAGTCAACCAAAGCCTGACTTGTTTAACTCCTCAGCTCGCCGCCATGTTTGATCTCGACGCAGTTACTCTTCAGCCGCCATGGCGACTGTTACGCCTCACGAGCTTCGACACTTTTAGCGGCTCTGCTATGAATTGGGTCGATATCCTCGGTTATTCTATGCCCTCAAGTCCTCCCCCATCCCCCGACCAGGCTCTACAATCCGCATCGTTTTATGCACTTCAAGTCACACATCCTTCATCATGTCTCAACACCAACTTGTCACAATGCTTCTCCCATGGCTGATGATATGGATCCCAGCAACTAGCTCCGCCAGTTTGTACGCCTACAACACCGCCAAAGGTGTCCAAGTCGGCGCCCAAGACCCAAAGACGGGAGAAATCCACTATAGCAACTGCAACAGCGAGAAAACTCCCATCTTCCCTATCGACAAGCCAAACGTCATCAAATTCGGGTTGAAGCCACGAAATGGCACAGCGTTGGCAGCAGCTGGGTGGTGGGATGGACAGAAAGTCACTGTCAGTTGCCTAGTCTATACATTTTACCCAACTGACATAAAAAGGCATCCATCTTCTACCAAACCGACGAGTCCGTCATTGTCAACGCGTATTGTGAATGCAACATGACTACCGGCAAGCTCACCTACATCAACAACTGGGCCATCTCGGAAACTGCTGAAGTCAAGTCTGTCAACAACGAGACCGGGCTCTCTGTTCAGCTCCTCGCAGGCGAGGAGGGATACCGTCTCTTTTACCACAACGAGGACGGAGACGTCATGATGCTCCGCTACATGCCAAAAACGACTACGTGGGTGGATGATGGAGCAATCTCGCAGGATCAGTTGGCCGGAATGGCGCTGGCATCTGCTCATTATGGAAAGAATATTTCAGTGGCGTTTCCACAAGGGGAGAGCAACATCGAGGTATCTCGGTTGTCAAATGCTGATGAATGGAATCTTTGTACGTCCTCTGATGGAATATTCACATCACAGGCGACTAACAAGAAGCAGCAACGTTCCCTCGCCCGTTGGAGGGGCTATATGGGTCGTCCATTGTTCCTACGAATGAGACAGCCCCGTCAGCCATCCAAATCGACCAAGAAGTTGACCCCACGTTCAGCTTGCCCTCTTGGGATCCTGATGTCAGGTCACTAGGCATGTCGATCGACAGTTCTCGTTCTCGAAGCATCTTCTATGTCGGAATCGACAAGAAGCTGTATCAAGTCACTGAAAAGAATGGCGAATGGGCGTTGGCTCCCAACCAGACCGGCAAGATATGGCCTCAAGCCGATGGCTCGAGCGCTGACTTGGCTGTTGCCAATGAGCAAAGCAATGGAGAGACTTGGATATACTACTGGGCCAATGACAGTATTGTTCAAGTGCACAGGAAGAACTCCAAGGACTGGGAACCAGCCAAGATACTACCTGTTAATGCGACATCGGCCGACCAAAACTCTGATGACAACAAGGAACCACAGGATAGTGTTGGCTCTTCAGGTTCTAAAGGCCTAAGCACCGGGGCCAAGGCAGGTATCGGGGTTGGTGTCTCCATGGGTGTTATTCTCATAGCTGGCATGATTTGGTACCTGATGAAACGACGTGCTGCAAAGAAGGGTAGGGACACGGAAGCAGAGGCTGATCAGGCGCCTGATCAGCCCCCGGGCTCACCAGAAGTTGACGAAGCGGCCACGCTCAAGCCTGTCTATAGCCCTTCTCTCGATGACTCGCCCAAGGCTGACCCGGTCGAGATGGAGAGCCCAAAGGTAATGGCAGAGTTGGAACATCCGCCGGTCATCTATGAGTTGCCTGAAAACGATGGCAAGAAATGAACAGAAGAATTTCCAGGGGGTTTTGGATGTTGTAGTTCAATGAAAAAGGTCGGAATCCATAGGTTGTGAGGTGAGGGCAGGCAAAGATTTCAGTTGTTGATAGTTCAAGTACTCCTTTCAATACGCTTCTACCCATTCCTCCCATCATCTTCCAAAACAGTGACCAACTTCATACTCGACGGACTCGCACATTCAATCCATCCTTGGGTTTCAACGTCAAACTCGGGTTCCTAACCTCGATGTCCTCGTTTGCCATCTCAAGATGAAACTCTTTGATTATTGTCACCAACAAAACCTTGATCTCAAGCAGAGCCAACGCCTTTCCCGGACACATGCGTGGACCATTTAAAAACACTTCAATAGAAAACGGGCTCAAGGCATCACCGGTCAAGGTATCCCATCTCTCGGGGATGAAGGCTTCAACATCGTCACCCCAGATGCTGGGGTTCAGCTGGAGCATGGCCGGCACTGTCTGGATCATTGTTCCCTTGGGAATGTCGACTCCCGCAATCACCATGTCTTCGCCGGCTTCCCAGGGGGCCATCAGTGTCGGGGAATACACTCGAAGTGCCTCCCGGATCACATTGTTGAGGTAGGGTAGATCATCGATAGCCTTGGCCGCCGAATTTGTCACTTCGATTCCCGATAGTTCCTCTCGAAGACGCTTTTGGACATTTTGGTGCGTTGAGAGGGCGTAGGTTATCCAGGTTAAGGCACTGGCAGTTGTTTCGTGACCAGCAGCGATGACTTGCATGGTCTACGTGGGTGTTAGCACAGCATATGTACAACTGTGGGAAAAGGGAGAGCACTGACAATGTCAATCAACTCCTGCTTTGTAAGCCTTTTATCCTCGCCGAAACTAGCCTCAATCATTCGGGTCAAGAGATCGTCGGAAAGCACGATATCAGACTGGCCATCTCTCGCCGCCAAGACTTCTTCAGTCCGCTGCTCAATCAGCTCGGTCATCATGGTCTTAAGCACCGCTTTGGCACGAACAAAGTCAAGGTTTGCCTTGACAGGAAGCCATCGCAGCGGGATAAAAGGGTTGATAAAGCTGATTAGTTGGCCAGCTATGGGCTGTGTGAGGATGTTGCTGTAGCACTGCTCAAAGGTGAGAGGAGATGATGGAGAGCTGAAGCTATGCAGTTCTCTTCCAAGCAACGAGACTCCGATGATGTTAAGAGATGCTCTCGTGAAGAATGTTTCGACTAAGACAAGTTCAGTCATGGTATTTTGTGCGTCATTCACAAGACAACTCACTCTCCATTTCCCCTTGGCCATCTTCTTGCATAGCGTCCGTAATTTCTTTGCTCAGCGTCTTGGACTCGTTGACAAACACTGGCATTAATCTCCGTACACTCGGTCGAGAAAGGGGCCCTCCAGACCTATAGTCAGTAAGGTATTCTTCGAGATGGAAGACTCACATACCCGCAACGATCCGCCTCAACCGTTTGTGCTCATCACCCACACTGAAAAGAAGTCCAACGCCAAGAAATTCTCCCACAAGAGTGTGAAAGAAGGCAGGCTTGACGAAAGAGTAGGCATTCGTCTGGAGCACCTCGCGACAAGCTTCAAGGTTGTTCACCAGGAGCATTTCCGAGTTCAGCCAAGACAAACATCGTATGAAGGGTGCCTCAGGCCAGCAACGCATCCACTGGAGGAAGAGGTCATTTGGGCCCGGGGTACGGAGGAGACGGAGTGCTTGGCCGACTAAAAACTGATTATTCTTTGCAAAATATGTCAGTCAGATGCTGTCTCTATCGACTGTGCTGGATGGCATTACCTGAGGCCCTGGAACATGGCGCAATCTGGAAAAACGAGGGCGAATGGCAGCCTTGATGATCTTCTGAAGGATACCTCCTACCAAAACAATGACAGTAGTCCATATCAGCGCCTTCAGAAGATGGCGAGCATGTAATATGTCTCCTGCGGGACCGCCCAAAAGGGGCGACATGGGAGAATCGAATCCCATCTCGTCTATCGTCCGACAAGCAAATTCCCCAGGTGAAAGAGCCAATTTTAAACATCATTATATCACTTCAGGGACTTGCTAGCGCTGACAAATGATTTACTCAACAGTGGCCCGCATGAGGTGTGAGGGTGAGGGTCGGCCGCCGGACGGATCTTCGGCTTTTCAAGCGCTGACATGCATGCCTGGCTCGTGCTCGTAAGTAGCTTAGTGTTCAGGCAGAAGGCAATGATAGGAGGTTAACAGCAGTCTAATCGGCCGGCGCACTATGGATGAAAAGTACTCTTCTACATCTAGGCCTCAGAGCTAAGTATGGGAGCAGTGATTTGTGCACTTGGATATTAATGTGGAACTCAATATTTATTTCGAATCAAAGATAGTTCATAAATATATTAGGAGGGTAAGTAGAACCCTGGACATCCTAGTTATGTTAGTTTGTTAACTATTCACGATGTGACTCTGCAATGCCGTTTTATGCAGTTGGTCCAAGTCATTTATGCCTGCACCCGGAGGAAACGCTCCGAATTTATGAAGACAGATGCCTGTACCACGTGACTCAGAACCCTGATGAAATTCTTCAATGGCCCCCCTAGAACAATTCCGCCTCAAGTGGCACGATTCCGCACATCACAGCTCTGATAATTAGTGGTCAGAGCTGACAGCTACGAAGTCAAGCGATAGCCGGGTCAAGCAGTGACAGGAAAGATCTTGTTTTCCTTAAGAGGGGAAAAGATCAACAGGTGGCATCGATCGATACTGAATATATTCATTATTGTTAATACGGCCTTTGCGGAGCCTTTTCCTTTTCCTTGTTCTTGACAGTTATACATACCCTAGACCCTGATGAGAGACAACTTCACCGCCGTATTAACCCTAACAAGCAGAGTTTTCCCAAGAAATTTTAGACATATTGAAACAGTTCAAATGTAGCCTTTTGTTGGCATGTGGTACCTATTTCCAAGTGATGGACTCAAATCCACCCAAAACGTCCAAGAGAGCGGATATGGCTGACCCCCTGAACCCCAATCACATCTCCCGATATCCTTGTGATGTCGTCTGGTTCACAGTCTTCATCACCCTGATCATCCTCTTTGTACTGTCGTCATCCCTCGCAGTCTCGGCGTCATCACCGGCGACGACGGTGATTTGGATATCGGTATCGTGGATCGGGTGATGCTTCCCCTTGATTCGGCCGATCGTGACAAGATTGAGGTCGTTGGTGCCACTCTTTCCAGTACTTTCATCTTTCGAGAGACCCTTGACCAGCTTTCGGAGCATAGGCATAGAACCGGCGATGATTCCTAGGCCGCATTCGACGACAGTCCAGAGGATAATATTGCCGACGTTGTCTGATGATTGGATTAGCCAAAGGGGCGGAGGATCAATATCCCAAGGAAAGCGTACATAGAAGGTTTTTGGAATTCGAGTAAGCGGAAGAGTATGGCATGCGAATGATGGTGGCAATCGAGGCCCTTGCGAGTATTGTTAGTTAGGTAGTTTCGCGGTAGAAAGGGGAAGTTGACCTACAAAACACCAAGACCCAAAACAAGACCAATCATTCTCTTGAGCGTTCTACGCATCTGGATATTCCACAAGATAAAGATGGGAATAATTGCCACAGACCAATCGGTCGCAATGTTGACTGCAGAAACGACATACGTCAGGGCGATGATGATGCTTTGGTCAATACACGTTCCTAGTGTAGGGTTCCACGACGCCGCGACTGGTTTGCATCGGATCAGAACTGCGAGAATGGCAATCAAGGTTGTTATGATGGAAACCACAATCAGAAGGTAGAGAATGATCTTGTAGCGGCGCTGCGTCGAGATGCGGATGAGTTGGGCGCAGATGGAAGCCTTGATGAATACGGAGCCGCTAACGTAGAAGATTTGCCAGAAGACAATGGCCTGGAGTTGGAAATTAGAAAGAATTAGCTATAATCCAGGAGATGATGTTTTAAGGCGTTGTGTCTGATGCTGTTATCGTGTTGAAACTGGACTCGTTGCCATTCTCTGGCTCAGAGATGAGAGTCGCCCTGGGCATATGCATATTACCATACCTTTGCGCCCTCCATCATGATGGGAGTGTTTAACTTCGAGTCTCGAGTTCCTATGCCGGTATAGCATCCCCATATCACGATACCGTTGTGTACCATGTTGATTGTCTGTCTAAATGTTAGTGATTTTCAACATGCCACTTACATTGCGGGAACCTACCGTCCCAACACACATCAGCCAATCTTCACGACCAAAGTTTCGCGTCGACAAGCGGAGATATACGCGGAGTCCAACGACGAGGAGACACAGAATCGTAAAGGCGATGGTTACTCCGAGAATCGCTCCAGCGAGCCCTTGAGGCTCAACTGCGTGCCATTCTTCCACAGCAGTCGACGACATTGTGATGGCTTGGTTTGAGTTTGAATCCAAAGAGGACTGGCCATGCTAAAGAGGAAAAAGACGTCGAATGACTTTGAATGGTTTCAAAAGACGCAGGGAAGAGGGCAACGCTTCCCCACTGTGCCACTCTCACGACGCAGATCTCGGTACCGACAGAGCATTTTTTTTCTCCTCTACGCGTTCCCAGCAAGCAGGTCACTCGCATGGTTGACGCACGAGAACCAACTCGCACAACATGCCTAATTCTGTTCATAGGTGCAACCGGGAATTCGGGGACCCGGACGTGCCGTGAACCATGCAAGGGGGAGGCAGACGGTTGGGACTAAACTGGGGACCGTGGATACAGAGCCTGTAGAATCCAAGACATTTATTTCTGTAGGATGTTTACCCATGCAGGAAAAAGAAGCAAAGCGAGATGCCATGGCCAAGTCTAAGCTAGTGTCTTATTATAACAGGGAACATGGTTGGCTCACCCGTAGGCAACTCGCCCTTGTCAAGAACGACTCAGCAAGGAAACACCGGAAGATTACTTATGATTCATGAAGTCCCCTGAGACACGTACGTAGGCACTGCTACGTAGGTATTAGTAGATCGGGTTGACTCGTTGGGAGCCGCATTTGGGCTCTCTACATGAGATTTCCACATCAGCAGGGGATGGAATCTTCCTTGTTCCCTAGCCTCCGAAAACGGGCGGGATCGTCCCGGGCCATCACCAACGGTGCAAGAGTCTGTAGAATAAAGACGTTGGATGATCCCACTTTACTTTCACTGTCGATTCCACTTCCTTTTTCATAGTATGATTTGTCTTGACTAGTCCAAGCGGATGAAACTCTACGCTTATGGAACTCTCTGAATGGCTCCCGAAGTTTTGGTCTGACATGTCGACACTTGCAGGGCCTGAACCGTCAGGTTACCAACACTGTTGCATCGACCAGGGTTGATAATTCCTTGTTCACCACCCACCTCATCGTACGTGGTTCAACTGATAGCTCCAACAAAGTAGTATTCAGACCCAGCGCAGTGGATACCGCCATTGCCGGCACAAAAGCCGGAGGGATATCTTCAGACTAACTGAAACTGATCAACAAAGAACAAGGTCTCTTTCAGAATGGGCAAGTCTTGACTCCTCTTCAGGGCTGAAGAAACGAGATTAGCGGTCCACCTGAGAAGCCGGCTTTCCTCCGCATGTACGGATATACAATCACCTGATGGCCGACTTCAGGAACCAGGAACCAAGCTAGCGGGCCCGTACCCTTGAATGGTTCGTTCCGACTTACTGCTTCTTGTTGGGCGTGCAGGTGAGGTGCCGATGCTCTCCCGGGCAGGGGCATGGTGGCAGTTGGGCAACTCGTTGCTTGTTGGCCTTATGAATGATTGTTGACCGCCCCCTCTCTTTTCTTCTTCTACCCATCCTCTCTTCTCGCTACCATTATAGCTTAACGTCTCACCTGCATTGCAACCATCTATACATTTGCCAATATGTCTGCTTATGAAATCAAGGGAAAGTTCGCCGTCGTTACTGGCGCTGGCTCCGGTACGTTGCAATCCGGCTGTTACCCTGCCGAGGGAAGCTTCCTCTCCTAATAGAAGCCGATGCTAACCAGACTCAAGGCATCTGCCTGGCATTTACCAAGAAGCTCCTCGAAGGCGGTTGCTCCGTTGTGATGGCCGACGTCAAGCTCCGTCCCGAAGCCCAGGAGCTCCTCGACCAGTGGTCCACAGTCGAAGAGGGCAAGCCCATTGTCCACTTCCAACAGACAGACATTAGCGACTGGGCGCAGATCTCTTCTCTGTGGAGCACAGCCCTGGAAAAGTTTGGTCGCATCGACATCCTCTGCAACGGTGCAGGCATCTACGAGCCCCCCTCCAGCACCTTCTGGAACGCCCCTGGCATCTCTCCCTTGGCCGAGGACAGGGTAGACTGCAATCCTGGAGTGTACAAGACGTTTGCCGTGAATACCATGGGCCCTATTCGTCTGGCTCAGATTGCTATTGACTACTGGCTGGAGAACCGGAACATTGAGGGTAACCTGCTGTGGATGGCTAGCTTGGGAGGTTATGTCCACTCCCTGCAGACTCCTCTTTACTTTGCTAGCAAGGCGGCCATTGTTAGCTTTGTCAAGTCACTTGCCACTCTCAAGAAGAGGGTGGGTATCAGGAACGCAGCTATTTGCCCTGGTGCTGTTTATGTGAGTCGACCATAGACCCCTTCCTCTTTCTTTGTCTCTCCACTTGACCAAAGTCCCCCCATCGATAGCCGTGCAATCCTTTATACTAATATGGAATCATCTAGACTCCCATCTTCCACCCCGAGTACTGCCGTGACCGAGTCCGCCCCGATGACCTGACAATGACCCCTGAGCAATGTGCCGACGTCCTGATGACGGTTCTCACCCAGCCTGAGTACGGAGATGGTAACATCGTCGAGACCATGTTGATCGGAACTCGGGACAACCCGTCTGTTAATGTCCGTGAGGTGCCTCTCGAACTTTTGTATCCTACCGTGGGACCTGTCGGACAAGACAACCATTTGTTGGAGGAGGAGGAGAAGCTGGCCGACCAGCTTGTTAAGCATGGCATGCGCAGTTAAGTAATACATATAAGGATATAATTCTAGATTTAGAACTAGATCTTGAAGATAGATGAGGCTAGGTAATTATTGTCTCAATCTGAACCACCGAGAAGTTGATCGATCACGACCCTTCGAATCCTACAAAAATCACATTTGCGTAATCCGCCTGGTTTCTGACCGATAATAAGCCTTGAAAAACGTACAACTAATATTAGTAAGGATGGATCTACTAGGCTTTATCTGGAAGTTGCCAAGGGCTATTGGAGCCCTGGGCAGCTGTCAGATTAATGCCTATATGGAACTTTGGCCTTGTTCCCACACTAACATGAGCGGGCTTAAGACACTGTAGGTGCTGGCGCGAGCTTTCCTTAATTAAAAATAGCAACCTGCAAAGATGGGTAGCAGTCTCAATGCATCTCCAACTGTCAATATTGTCAAGATTAGCGGCCGACACAACCTATCAGTTAGTCTTAGAGGGACGGACCGTCCCTGCAACCATATTCGGTATAGGCAGGCGGTAATAGAATATTCAGGAGTGGCACAGCATGATCAGGTTGTCTAGAAATAGTAGCTATGCTCATTGTTTGTTCACAAGGCGTCCGGAAAAACAACATGCAGCAGCACTTGGGCTCATTTCAAGAGACTCATGTTGGGTGCATGTTACATGGTCGCCTTTTGGCTGCATAGCGCACCACAATGAGTCAGTCTGAGACGGCAGGAAAGCAGGCTTCGGCATGCAGCAAGTTGGAATCCTCCACAGCCTGGCGGCTGAGTGAGCATCAAAACCAGACACTAACTTAGAAGCTAGCGGAGTTGGGGGCCAACACCTAGAGTTGAGGGACATACTGCATACTGAAATGGGAACCTACATGATTCCATGTAGTAGTGTAGACTTGAGAGGCGGTGTAAGTGTTATCAATCCTTCAGTGACATGCTCAGCCACCATGGTTTGGCATCGGGCATATCCCCTCTAAACTCCGCTTGGGAGCCAAAGGACCAACAGACGCAGCGACGCTCCACACCATGCAGATTATCGCATGTTGTTAGTTGTTGGTTGTGTTGGCTGTGTTGGCTGTGTTGGCTGCACCTCTGTTTGAGTGTGCCAGCACAGCCATGTCTTGGGGAAATTGACCCAGCCCCTTGGACACTTGGCCAACCGATGGAGTCCAGAATCAACACGCCAAGTCTGATCTTACAGTTTCATACCTAATTTGATAGAGTGTTTCTCATCTTTTTCCATTTTCTCACAATTTCTCACTACTGATATACGGGCAACTCTCATCAATTCAGCCCAAGAACCCCTGCTCTTGGCCCCCAAAACGCGGCATTTCTGCACCTCCACAGCAGGATCTGCTCACAGCGTCGCATTTGCAAGAATAAACATTCAAGGGCGTCAATGGCGCTTACAGTAGACGCGAGACTGGCCCATCCCCCCACAAAGGAATCGGCCGAAACAGTTCCCAACACTCGGGAAGTGTGATGCAATACCCGTCCTGCAGGTCTTTAAGCTGTCAGCCTTACGGAAGACTGGATGATGAATGTCACCGCCGCATTCTTGCAGGAGGTTATGGTGAAGGGACGAGTCAGGGTTGTGCTAGGATGGTCGAGGACCCGGTGGCCCTGGCCAATTCTGCGACCCTGGCGGTTAGAAGATGCAATCCTGCGAGTTTGATCCTTTAGCTTGACACACTCAGTCACAAGGCATTTTCAACTTTGTGTTGGTATGCTTAAGTGGCCCTTCCCTGAACTCGCGATGTCGTCTGACAGTTTGTCTATATATGAAACTGTGTCTCGCGATGCATTGATGTTATCGCATGGCTAAGCAGACGATCAAACATTCACTCTTTCTTGACTCTTCTTATTTCCTTTGAAACAATTATTCTCTTCATTCAACTCTCTTTCTTTCATCATGCGAGCAACAAACTTTGGCGCAATCTGGGCTGTCCTGGTGACGCCCATCCTTGCGAGAGGTGTATACCTCTCCGAACGGGATCTCAAAGCCCTTCCTCCCGTCCAAAGGGACATGCTACAAAAGCGGGCAGACTTTTCCGAGGATATCAACTTCTCCGAGGTCAACAAAGATATCATCAATGTGTAAGAACTCACTCTTCTCAATTGTCGCACACTCCTGGCTAACTAATATTCGCCAGCGACTTGCCGGACAACAAACTTCAAGTCCACTGTAACAAGTGCGAGGTCGGAGGGCGTGTTGACGCAGACTTTAATGCCAAGATTCTAAATCCTCCCGAGTCCGAGTTCAAGATCTCGTTTGCCGAGACAAAGGGCCACCTAGACATAACCGTTGCTGTCGGCTCCGGCGCTGAGCAAGTCATTCCCCTGTGGAACACCCAGGGCATTCCCACCGATGTGAGTTTGACAAACAAAAGAATATCGCGTATAGAACTAACTATTGTGTAGGAAGCTCAAGGTCTTGCACTCTTCCTTGAGTTGGTGGTCTCGCTGGAGGGTGAGCTGGAGGCTACTGGCGGCTTCGAGTTCGCCATCCCAGAAGGATCTTGGCTTTCGGTTGACCTCAAAGGAGATATTGTCGAAACCAACTTGTAAGAGACATCCCTGACCACTCGTTATATGTGTATCAGCTGACATATTTTCAGTGATGGTGCAACGGGCAAATCCCTTGAGTGGGATCTCGCCAGCGGCTCCTCGACCCTCAAAGTCTCACTCCGCCTGCGAACCGAGCTCGGCGCCGGTAGTAAACTAGTGGATCTCAGAGCCGCCGTGGGAGTCTTCATGAACCTTGTCGAGCTTGTCGTCGACTTTGAAAGGGACGACAACGACGCCGTCTGCGTCCTCGAGGCCACTGAATCCTTCAACATCAATGCTGGCGTGTATGCCGACATCAACATCGATATCGGCCAGGTTACTCTGGGCCCCAACCCTACTGCATCGACTACTTTGTTTGCTGGTCCTACAGCAGCTCAGTGCCTGGAGTCTGCTACGGCAACTGGTGGTGATGTCGTGACACAGACCCAGGCCGGCCCTGTTGTCACACAGACTGAGGGTGGTGCTATTGCCACTGATGACTGCGATGAGGCCATCGAGACAGTCGTTTCTGGTCAACCCCAACAACAGCCAACGGCGTCGACTTTCAGCACGCTCATCACTTCACGCAAGGTCGCCACCATCACTGAGCATGTTGTCGTCACCGTTACTGAATATTCTGAAGCCCGTACAACTATCTGCCCTGAAGACCAATGATGAGTTTTGTTAAGAGCTAAATTGATACCCCCTTTGTCTCTTACACTCATCGAGTGTGGCTGTCGTCTCTTTCGCCTTGATCGGCATGGTGAAGTCATATCCACTGTTGGATGCTCTCGTTATGTGTAGATAAACTTCGAAGCATGCCTCAGGGTCCCGTTACATTCCAACCTCGCTAAACGACTGGTGCAACTTTCTTGTGACGTCAAAAGAGCGGCCCATTTGTACTCTTTTGGTTTGGCTCAAGAGGACTCCTTCAACCTCCATAATCAGGGCGGCTAATGGCAAGGCATTTATGGCTATGCGAGTGGAACACATCTTATCTGCATCGACTAGTTAGTTGATGCAAGGACCCGGATTCTAGCAGGTCCATAAGATGGTCTTGAGGGGTCTTGACATAGAAATATCAATACTATAGCTTGATGATGAATTGACGAGATGTATCACCGTCCGTTATTACCCATAATGTCTCGTTCAAGGATGCTGAACCAGAAAGGCACCGCCAATAGTCACCGATACCCGTCGGCTTCTCGCCGAGAACCGACTGCTTTCTTCTGCTTCGTGCCACTTAGCCACATGCCGCTAACGTACAGGACCCATCGACGTGCAACTGAGACATTCTGAAAGCCACCAATAACTGCCTGCATGCGGCTTTTCCCCTCTTCCATGAGGACTTTGCACACAGAACTTTCAACCGAAACAACGTGTCTATTCAAGACCTTCCTAGGTTGGCTACCTCTTCGTCTTACCTACCTACGTTAAACATATACTTATAAAGACTAGGCCCCCAGTAGGTTTCGCGTCGCCACACAAACGCCACGACATCAACATCAACTCTGACCTTGCTCGCCTTCGTCACCATGGCTTCAGATACCTCAGACATCATTGCCCTCTACGACATCGCTCATAGGCCCCCTGTGGAAGAGTCTTGCTGCTCGCCAAACCCATGGAAGAGCCGCTTCGCCCTCAACTTCAAGGGCGTCCCCTATTCCATGAAGTGGGTTGGCCTGCCCGACATCTCAAGGGTCCGTCAAGGTCTTCAGCTGCCCGCTGGTCGCAAGCTGGCTGACGGCAGTGACTTTTATACCCTACCCATTCTTGAGGATTCTACCACGGGCGTCAAGTTGGGTGACTCGTTCGACATTGCTGTTTGGTTGCAAAAGACGTATCCCGACTCCGGCGCTGGCGATTTGTTCCCCGAGCAAACTCTCGAGTTCAAGTTTGTGCCACTATTTGACTTCCCCGCGCCATTGTCAGAGCAATCGGATGGGGGCTATCCTGAGTACCTCCGTTTCAACACAAACGTCGATACCGCCTTTAGCTCTCATGTTCCTCTGATGGTTGAAAACATGCCTCTTGATCCTGCTACCGCTGAGCAGAGTAAGGCCGAATTTGTCCGTCGCTCCGGCCTCAAGTCTTGGGATGACTTCAAGCTGTCCCCTGAGGCACGCACGGGAATTTTGACATCTTTCAAGAACATGCTGGGTGATCTGGCTAAGCTATTTACTAAGAACGCTGGTGGACCTTTCTTGCTCGGTGAAAAGGTCAGCTACGCTGATTTCATTGTTGGTGCTTGGTTGCGCATGTCGATGATTACTCTGCCCAAGTCGGAATGGGAGGACATCAAGATCTGGCATGATGGTGTGTTTGGGAAGCTACACGATGCCCTGGACAAGTACGCCGAGGTGAAGCCTGGTGTCAAGGTGTAAGGATATAGGAGAAGAGCCAATACGTTATAAGTTTATCTGTAAGACTGTCAAAGTCTGCTTCGGAGCTAGTCCAGTGGATGTTAAGAATTATATCATCACGGACGTCGCTTTAGTTTGAAAACACTACTCAGCCCTCAAGACTGTCCACCAGGCAATTTGAGGACTAAGACTCAAAGACATTTCCTACCTACCTAGTCTCAGATATGGCTGTTCACGGATCAAAAAGAACAGAGATGACTATTTCAACAGAGCTGAAATAATAAAGTACTGACTTGTGACTTTGGTTTGCGACGTGACACTACCCCTTCTGGTTATTTTCAGTGATGATAGATAGTCAGTCATCGAGTCACACGTTAGAAACACCGACACCAAGCTCTCGAACAAGAGTACTCATGCTTTACCATCATATATACACTTTTTAAACCAAGACAAAATTTCGATCTGTAGCCCTATCACTCATGTCCAGAGCCTCTCCGCCCATGATGCCATGGATGTACGAGTCTCCCACCAACCTCCATTTTGACGGTTCCTCTGGACGAAGGATGAAGGGCGTTCTAGCACCATACAAGATGGTTGCGACGTCACCAGGGGCCATGTCATCGGGCCCAATACCAACCCAGCCCTTGTTGGTGATGAAAAATGACCGGCCACACAGCGTGTTGTGTGCAGCTTGTGTGTATCTCTCATGGTTGTGTCGGTGGAGATCCAAATAGATAATACCCCCTTTGTAGTGACGCCATTCGCAGTCCATAGGTGCATCTTCGCGAGGATCGTAAGCTCCATGGTCTACCTTTCCCCTCTTCTTTGGGACCACGGCCTTGTCATTATGGCCTGACTGGGGTTCGTTTCCGTCGGTAATGAGTCCCGCAACCTTGGTCCTCTTTTCCTTCTCCTTGGTGTCCTCCACATGTGACAATATCTTTTCCATGAAATACGGCTCCAACTCATCATCAACTCGACTGTGCCAGTGAGACTGGGCCTCATAGCTTGTCGGACCCCATTCATTTTCGGTAGCTCCAGGTTTAAGGAACAAGCCAGTGCATGATGACCGGTGCAAGGATTTCTGGTGCTTCTTGACAATTTGCTGAATGTCTTGATATTTAGCAGAACCCTGATCTTCTGACTCGTCTGTTTGGTCTTCATCCTCGAGGTTGGTCCACCAGTCTAGGAATGTGTGCATGTCCCTCTCGCGAGCATTGCGTTTCATGAGTTTTCCATTATACCTATCACGACGCTTGTACTCCCTTAGAAGAATATCATTGAGTGCGTGGTCAGCAATGAATGTCAGACCAAGAACCTGCCAGATTCTCTCTCCTGTGATATACCACCCAGACATGCCGAGAACGCTACATAGCTCTGCAAGAGGAGGCATGACTCTTTGTTCCCGAGCATAGACAGTATCAAGTCCAGGGATCTTGTATGCGACTGATACCGTGTCAAAGATGAAGCCGTTGGCAGAGCACCAAGGATGGTTGACAAAAGGCTTTTCTTGTTGCGGTAGACCACCGGCGTTGAACCACGGCACCGAGAGAAACGGTCGATAACGCATGGGGATCCTGAAGTCGGGGATCCAACTCTGATAAAGCTTCAACATGGAGGCGACTGGCGGCCGAAAGGCTCCCGCGCAGTGCAGCAGGTCCAAGTGTTGCTTATGTTGCAAGATTGTCTCCGCAAAGTCGGCATACATGTGTTTTGGGTCGGCTTCGTAGTCGACGACGATGGGGATGGACTCCCTTGAGGGCCTGAGCTGCTTGCGTCTGTCGGTACTGAGCAAGGCCGTTATCTTGTCTCTTTGAATAGGAGCTATGCTCGCATAGGGCGACTTGACATCGTCAGCCATGCCCAGGAAGGCGTAAATGCGGTCCCTGTCGTCTGTGCATGAGACACCACCGAAACGAACAAGAAGATCTAGAATTCCCATGGGGTACGTGGCTGTTGAATGTTCCCAGGCTTCGACGGCCAACTCTAGGAATCTCATGTGATCCAAGATGCGTCGATCAAAGTTAAAGGTGCTCTTATTCAAGATGAAGAGTGCATGGTGGAGGGCGTGACTGGTGATATCCAGATTGCCGCAATAGAAATGGGCAGCTTTGGTGACAGCCTCTTGGATAACCCATCGTCTCGTAAACCACTTGAGACGTAGAAATCTCTGTACAGTGGCAAAGTCTTCATGTCCAAAGAATCTCACCATCTCCTCGCGAATGCTCTCATCGGCTCGCTCGCTAGTGGTGCTAGCTTCGTGTCCTGAGCTGCTGAGACCCCAGAAGAAGTTGATGCATTGGTCCATCTTTTCAGCATCTCCGAGCCATACCAGAACTGCGCCAGCGTTGAGGTAGATTTGACCCATACGCTGAACCTGTTGGCCTAGTTCTTTGGAGTCTTTTTGGTTGATGCACACAGCGTCAGCCCAAAGCCTTCTCTTCATGTCGGGTCTTCGGAAGCGTCGAAGGGCTTGATCCAATGTCGGCGTGATGGATATCTTGGATTTTCCAACGTACAAGGTGTGGGAGAAAACAGGAGGACCCCATGTGTAAGATATGGCATCGTACCGGGTGTCCCATCTCGTGATGCTGACGTCGTAGTGTTCGATGGTGCAATGTAGGTCTGCATCCTTGTCCGCGGCCGGCTCAAGAACAATAACACGAATCATGAATGAATCGAAGGGGGTAAAGTCATGGTCGAGAATAGAGACTTCTTGATTACCAAGGCTTTGATAGACGTATGGTTTGTGAGTTGAGGACGGCATAGTACTGGTGAATTATCGAGTTGCGCGACGGACGCTTGGAGAGAGGAATCTCGAGGAAGATGAACGATGGAAACGAAGCCATTTGACACAAAGTTGACGTTTTCAAGACCCTACAAGGGTTAATTTTGGTATACAACCTTGTCTGAAGTGATGAGGCAAATAGCAGCAGTCTTGCCTCAAATTTCTGCCTCGACCTGACACTTGTTCAACATAGAAACAATAGTTTCAGTGGCGATATCCGGACTCTTCCACACGATATGCGTCTTTCAACCCCCCAAATGAATCATTGCTTATGATAGGCGGACGGCTTGTGAAAACCCGAGACAGATATCGCTAGTGCCTGTTCTAGACGCCGTCTTTACTTGATTTGGGGATGGGCTGGCACCCCTCAAACATGGCGTCGTGGCAGGACAAACGCCTCTTTTGATCAGTCAGCCTGGGTCGAAGTCTGCCTTGAAGAGGCCTCAAGTAAAGAACCATGTTGTTTTGGTTTGATATCTTTAGCAACACATCGAGTAGAATCCTTGACCTTTTCATCCCTTATCACAACTTCATTGCGTACTAACAGCCAGCAAAATGGGCAACTTGGACGACATTCCTCTGATGCCACTACCCGAGGCCTTTTATACTCTCCCAAAACTCAAACCAACAGCCAATGTCATTCAGTTCTCATCTGGAGATGAGATAGAACTCTGCTTTGAAACCGAGGTTGATGGGTTGTTTGATGATGACACATCCTCGACCGAGCCATGCCGAATCATTTGGGCACCATCTAGTCTTCTCGAGGAAGACTCTATAGAAGATGTCTTGCACTTGGTCGACGGAGAGACCTTTGATGAAGAGTTTGAACATGGTCTTGAGAGCACAGACTCGGGCTTAAACTCTTCCCAGGATGCCTCGCAGGGGGTTGCGGCCAGGGTGGATAAGATTCGAGAGGGATGTAACGAGTTTGAGAAACAGCTATTGAATGCTGTTGTGCTACCTGGTAAGCTTTTTGGCCAGTACTTCAAAGTCTAGCTAATGTTCCCGAGGTGATATCGACGTATCATTTAACGATGTCCACGTCGATCCTGCAGCCGTCACCTCGCTCCGGGCCTTGACAGCCTTGGCAACCGCTGCACCTCTCGCATTCACATACGGCCTATTGGCCAAAGAGAAGATCCTTGGTGTTCTTCTCCATGGCCCTCCTGGCACAGGCAAGACAATGCTCGCCAAAGCTGTCGCCAAGGAGGCACACGTCAGCTTTCTACCTGTCTCTGGTGCCGACTTTCTATCAAAATGGGTAGGCGAGGACGAGAAACTAGTCCGCGCCATCTTTTCCATCGCTCGCAAACTTGACCCTTGCGTCATCTTCATTGACGAGGCCGATTCCGTCTTTCGTCAACGTACTGAGGATGATAGCTCCTGGAAGAGGGACCTTGTATCCCAGTTCCTGCTGGAGTGGGACGGAGTCAAAGGTGGTTCCAAAGGGGGCTTTGTCATGGCAGCCACAAATAGAATGTCAGACATTGACCCAGCCGTGTTACGACGTCTGCCGAGACGCATCTTCGTCGGTGTCCCAACTGCTTCTCAGCGAGAGGGTATTTTGAAGATACACTTACGAGACGAGAGTCTTGGCCCTGATGTGAGCGTGGAAGAGCTAGCCAAGTTGACGGTCTCGTATTCAGGTTCAGACCTGAAGAGCCTCTGCGTTTCAGCAGCCATGGCGGCAGTATATGAGTCAATCTACGGCAACGCCAGCTTGAGTGGTAAGATAAAGGCGGGAAGGAGGACAAGGAGAAAACAGATGGAACGGAAGCTGTGTATGCGTCATTTTGAACAGGCTATGAGCGAGATCGTGGCCACGGCCCAAGGTGGCTCTGCGCAAGCTGCGTCTCCGCCAAAAAAGAGTGCAACACCGGATGTTGGCATTGATGCACCTTCGCTTGCCAAGTTCAAAAAGTTTGGGAATATGTATGCTGGAAGTGGGAAGGATAACTAGGGGCGTTGAGAATATACCATCTTTGATTGAATCAGAGAGTAATGAACAGTGTCCATAGGTGGTGATATTGGATGGAAGGTGATTAAACTCCCAGTTGAGATAGTGAAATATAGCATCCGAGATACCATAAAATCTCACTCAAGCATTGTGCATCTTATTTCCATCTGTCTAGCCGAGACGATACTCGATCGGGCTGGGCAGAGGGAGCCTAGGTCTCGACTGAGGTCGGCTACGATACTGACCGAACAATGCCTTCCAATGGCCCGGTTCATCCCACAAGAGGTTAGTATCATGGCTTAATGATTGTGATCTGGATAATGTTAATTGTTTGTAGTATTATTTATTTGTTCTGGAAAGAAGGTGTTGAAAACGAAATGCTCTATCAGCTGAACGAGGCAGAAGGACAACAAATTATCTTTAACGCAGGGGAAACATCCAAGGGTATTCATTTCGGCTTCAAGAATCCCGGTACTCCTGAGGCGCCTTGTTGGTACTTTACAAGAGGGTCGAAGATCAATAGATATGTTTGTCTACTCAATCTTCTCGACCACAATGTCGTCAAAGTACCAGTGCAACGACCAACCCGTAGCCTTGACCCTGATTCTCAACTTGGTGTCGCCAGTAACCCCCTCGTTGAGAAGCTCCTCCTCAAACCGAGCCCAGCCGTTGCCCAGGTCCTTGCCGTTGGAAGGCTTCGTCTCAAACAACCTGCTACCAGTGTGCTTGAGTATGACCTCGATAGGTGACCAATCCGTGACGCCGTCCTTGTCGATCCAGCTGCACCTGGCGGTGAAGGCAACCCTGTAGCCTCGCGCGCTCTCTTCGAGCTTGAAGATCTCCTTGTAGTCGATAAAGGCGTAACCCTCCGAGGTAGGCTCGACGATCTTGAAAACATGAGAGTCTCCGTAGGGAGTCTGCAGGTGTTCGATGTTGTAGGAGAAAGACTTGTCGGAATTGATGGTCCAGTGATCGAGGATGTTGTCTTCGAAGTCGATGTGGAGGGAAGTGCTGGCTTCTTTTTCCTCGTCGCGTTCCTCAGCTTTAAAGAAGTTAGACAGACAGATCGATCAGATTCGTCGTTTCTTTTTTTTAGGAATGTTACTCACGCTGGGTGATGAAGGTGACAGTGGGATCGCCTGGTGCAACTGTGGTTGGAACAGGGACACAGGAAGACACAGTAGTGGTGGTAGCGGTAGTGGTAGATACTGGCTTGGCTGTCACGGCACCAATGGCCAATGACCCAAGGATGAAAGAAAACGCTGATGAAACCATCCTGAAATCGCTGAATCTATGCCGCTGAACACAAGGAGAGGGGGGGGAAAGAGAACAAGATTAAAGAATCTGATATGTGGGAAACAGCGCGCATGTAAGGGAATGCATACTGTGGGGTCAAAAGTAAGCTGCTGACAGAGAACTCACTTTTTAAACATCACTGTCAGATTCATGGCTCCCAAAACACCAAAGGTCCAAACGCTAGTCAAAAGAAGGCTGGCGTACCTGAAGCTATTCCCGTTCTAAGCGACTCCCCAGCCCCCATAAGCGGAGACCCGCGCCTCACGGCTGACGCCGAGGATGACGGTTTGATCCTTCAAGTTAGTTTTTAAGCATAGCCGAGGGAGAAACCTGGTCTATAGCTTATGCCCTGCAAGTTTGTCGTGTTTGATTCGTCCTTGGATTGCGAAGAGTAAGCACAGAGCTCAGCCACGCGACTCGGCGCTTACGCTGTGGATCCAGGTAAGCCGGCAGGGTCTCAGCCGTTGGTGACCATCCTAAATAAAGATGTTATTTTTGATTAAGCAATGAAAAAGTCCGACATGATCTTATCGGATTCCAAATGGTTGGGCACTTGGCTGTATATGCGCCACACTTTTGATCGCGGATGACTCGTGTTGTTGGACCCATTCGAAACAGGTCTGGGTCTTTGCGAGTTTCAGAATAACTTATTAATCATGTACGATTAGATTCTCGAGGAGATTAGTTCTAATATTTGTTGGAGATTAAAACTAGTAAAAGGTCATTATCTTGTCTCATACCTCATTGGTGACACATTCATCTGCTCGACAATATCATAAAGAGCCACTAATAGTTACTATTCGCGATTATCAAAGTCTATCCTGCTAAGACTATATAGAAAAACAGGCTATAGACTAGATAAGCGAAGTGAGAAGGAGTGTATATGGATTAGAGTAACCCTGAGATCAGTAGTTAACGGATGCCAAGATCCAACACTTGGAGCTCCTACCCTGCACTTCCCAAGAGTCAAAACTGCATGCCAAAGTTCACAATGGTTCTTAGTACAAGATAAAGTTGATATAATTTTTTAGCATGTGGATAATATATGCCTCAACCAGAATCTTTGTAAACGATTGGGCTACAAGGAGTGGCGTAACATTGCAGACCGCTCCCTACAGAGTCTCGTGACCACCTCTGAGTTCTTATCTAGGACATAAATACAATGACAGTACGCACTCCAAGTCTAAACACGTGAATTATACCTTCGAGGTACGACTGCAGAAATAAACAGCTTGGGCCGAGGCTGGTTATTTTATCCCCATTGCCCCCATTGCCCCCATTGCCCCTTTGATCTCGTGTTGCCGTTGCCAAGACCTCGATCTGCGCCTCTGATGCAACTCAAACAACTCACGCACTTGAGCCATTTTCCGCCTGCGGGGTTCGCACCGGCAAACATGGTCGTACATCACACCGACGAGCCCCATTTGTTCTTCTCTTGTCTAGCTGTCTAACCGTCGAAATGGAAGCGGGGGCTTTTGC